>PVHT021183708.1:1014467-1070859 GCA_004024745.2 Catagonus wagneri | reverse complement strand
GTCCCCTGGCTGGCTCAGGGCTGGAGCAGGAGTGGAGAAGCACAGCCTGGGACGTGAGCCCTACGTCCTTTGTGACTTGGCTTCTGGTCCTTTATTTCCTCTAGGCCTCCCTGTCCTCAAGTAAAGGCCATTCCACCTCCTGCCTGGGGCTGAGTAAAGCCCGGGAGCGGAACACCTGGGAGGGCCCTTTGCCGGTGAGAAGCCCTGGAGAGATCAGGTCCTGTTTGTGTCACTGGGGCCCTGTTGGGGCATGAAATGCCGGCTGTCCCTGTAAGCTGGGACCTCGCCCCTTGTCGCGGTGAGGCCTTTTTCAGTCACCCCCTGGATGCAGACTGTTTGGAGCGTTTCAGCTTGAAGTGCGGCCTCTGTGGGGGCAGCTTGATCGCTGGTGACCTAAGGCGTGGAGCCACAGTTGTTGTAATTCTGGCAAATTGTTCGGCCTTTTATTAAAACACAAGCCAGCGATTACTCGGTGGTGAGAGGCAGGCCCAGCAGCCCCCGGGAGAGCAGGGACGCGGACCGCAGGCAGGGAGTGGGGTCGACAGGGCGGAGAAGCGGCCGGCCGTGCTCTCGAGGGGGCCGTGCTGACCACCCTAAGGCCGGCAGTTCGGCGGAGCGGGGCGGGTGCGCGTGGCGCTTCCGGATCTCAGCAGAGATGTCGTGATGTGAGGCCAGCAGCCTAAGGGCCAGCAGGACAGTGACAGCGCCTGGCCGGAGCTGGTTGGTTGCTAAGAACAGAGCAGCCCACGTGCCCAGGGCCCTCGCTCGCGGGCAGGCACGGCCACTGAGGGGGCAGCTGTTCCTTGGGTCGCCTGTGACGGCAGGAACGCGTCAGGGGAGGCGAGCCTGGTGTGCTGGCTCAGGGCCCTTCGCGGCCCAGCCGGCCGGCCCGGGGCCCACAGCCCCTGCTCACAGGGCCCCACGCAGCCCGCGTTTGGCTGCTGGTGAGGGTCGGAGGCTGGAGATGCGGGCGGGTTGGGTGTGTCCGCGCCTTCCTCTCAATTTGCTGTGAACCTAGAACTCTGGAAGATAACTTCTGTAAACAAGGCGCTTTAAGACAAGCGTCCTCAGCCCCAAAAGGCAGAGCAGCGGGGAGGTGACTGTGCAGAGCCCACGCCGGCTGCGTCGGCGAACAGACTAAGTCCCGTGGAGGTGGACATGGCGCCGCGTCCACAGGGAATCCCGGCCGGGGCGGTCAGGGAGGGCTTCGGGGAGGAGGTGGCTGCCGGCACCTGGCTCGGGAGGGCGAGGCCGTCACGGCAGGCCCGCGCTCAGCCTTGGGCCGGTTCTGGGAGCTCGGAGATCGGACCCGTGTGGCCGGGGCTGTGGGCCGGGCGCAGGGCTGAGAAGGTGCGGGGCGGGGCTCCTCCTGCCGAGGGGACCTCCCGTGCGGGTCCGCTGCTGAGCAGGGCTCGGGTGCCGTCCTCAGTTTGCTTTTCTCTGACAAAAGAGATGATTAACTTCCAGTTGTGCAGAGCCTAGAATCTCCCCATTTTCATCTTTCTTTAATGAAATCCAGAAGGGACAGGAGTCAACTGCGGAAATAAGTGTGGCCGGACTGAACCCAGGGGCCCGTGTCGGGGGCGGGAGCGTGCTGCCGGGCGCCGTCAGGCTCTGAGTCTGGGCTCACATGGCTTCTCACCGGGATGGACGTGTGACCTGGGACATCGCCCCTGAGCACCACGGCAGCTTCTCCCCAAAGGCTCAGTGTGGGCACAGGGCTCCCAGCCAGATGGCCGCACGAGACAGGGCAGCGGGTGGTCCGGGAGGAGACCGGCCGTGTGCACCTGTCTGCCCGGGCCTGTGCGTGGGCCCGGCTCCGTGCACACAGGAGCCTCCCGGGAAGGGCCAGGTCTCTACCAGCTCCCGGCACGTGGTTTCCAGGAGCCTCCAGCTCCCTCCCGGCCCTGGAGGGCGAGGTGCAGCTCCTGGCGGCCGTGCCAGGAAGGCGCCTCCTGCGCTGGACGGCGCCTCCTCTGGAAGCACAGGGACGGCCAGTGCCCGAGTCGGGCCTCCTGGGCTCCGTCCTGCTGCCAGGATGTGCTGCGGGACGGGGAGGAGGGCTCTGGTGCTCAGGGCCCGTCCGGACACCAGGAGCCTGGACAGGACACCACGGGCGGGAGGAGGGTGGGGAGGGGCCAGCCAGGCCAGCGTCGGACGTGGAACCCACAACCCAGAGAACCCGACGCGTGTATTTACGGGGTGACCGAGCGCTTGTGATGTGTGCAGCCGGCAGGATGAAAACGGGGCTGCAGGGCCTCTCCGAGCACCAAGTACTCTTGCTGTTTGTGTTATTTCTCGCTGCTCTGGCATCTTCAGGACCCGTGTTCTGGGGTGACCGCCTGTGCGAGGCTGCGAAGAGCCAGCCGTTTCTCCAGCCCGAGGGGTAACCAGCACTGACCACAGTCAGCCCTCTGCCTTTAACGAGCCAGGCAGCTTGGCCACTGATTTATATAGCAACTCCTTAAGCAGCCAGGGGAATATATTGGTTTTAACTTTTTTTTTTAAGAAACCTACAGCAGAATTGCCCTGCCCATAAAATCCAGCCCTGGGCAAGCTGCCTCGTGAAGGGTGAATTCATTAGCTCTGCTTATTAAGGTTTTACTGCTACTGATTCTTCCTGCTTTGTCAATAGTCTTAATTCACCCACAGAACCAACTCGGTTTAATAACTTGCAAAGGGAAGTTAGAGCCCCTGTTAAAATACGACTTGCCGGAGTTTCCCTCCGGGTTCTGTGTTCCTCTCTGTTGCACGGTCCCTGGGCCCCCTGCACCTCCTGAAAACGCCCCTCACGTCCCCCCCGCCCAGGTCAGGTAAGGAAATGCCTGTGACACCTTAGAGCTGGGCTCTTTAAAGAGCAGATGGGGCCCTGGTCCCAGAGGACTGGCGACCTTATAAGAAGAGGCGGTCAGGGCACAGTCACCGTGTGAGGGCACAGTCTACACTCAGAGGAGAGAGGCCTCGGGAGAGCCCGGCCCTGCAGCCCCCCTGGCTCACTCCCGAGCCTGCATCCACCAGTGCTGCAGGTCCTCCTGGCCCTCGGGACCGGGGCCCCCAGACCCCACACTCGCCTCCCGGAACGTGTTAGGGTTTCTGGCCTAACAGAACTCGAGTCTGCGTGGTATTTGTCGGCCTTGCTGGCCGGTTGGTTTCCTTGTCTGGATGGTTCTGTCTCCCTGGCCGCAAAGCCCAGCGGTCCTCGGGGCCCAGGTGCGTGGCCCACGGCTTCGGTCCCGCCTCAGAGCGGCCGGCTCGGCACAGGGCGGGGCCGGGGCGCCTGCGCGGCGTTCGGTCCTCGGCGTTTGAAGCTTGAGCAGAGTGGCCCTGAGTTGCAGGCCTTCTCGGCTTGTTTCTGGTGAATCTGTGGGCCCCAAAGGACACCATGTCCCCTGCCCGCTGCCCTTTGACAGCCAGACCCGCCCGGACAGGCCCCTCGGAGCCCACATCTCTGAGGCAGTGCCTGCAGGCACTCCTGAACCTGAGCCCAGAGCCCACCCCAGACCCGCATCTGCTCGCACCTCTCAGGGGAGGAGCGCGGGTCTGCCCACCCCGAGAGCCCGGCCCTGGGTTCCCAGGGCCCCAGCGGCCGCCATCGCGGTCAGGACCCGGACTTTGATGAACTTACCCTGCTCTTCCTGAGAACAGAGCAGACTCAGCGGGCCCCACTCCCGAGGCATCAGTGGGCTGTGGACGCACGTGGAAAGGTCAGCCGTCACAAAGAGGAGGCAGGAGGCCACCGTCAGAGCTGGGCACCCCCACGCTCGCCCGACAGCACACGGGGTGCAGGCGGTGGCCTGGGGGCCGGAGGTGCCGGATCAACCCCTGGCTCTGCGGCTTCTCAGGAGACGTGGCGCCCTGCGTGAACGTCCACTCCCTGTCCGCCCCCGGCAGGAACACCTTTCAGTCCCAGTGGCTGTGCTGCTCTGCACAGAAAAGGGCTGTGTCTCCAGGTGTCATTTCCTAAACTTACAAAAAGAGAATATCTAAGAAAGCAAACATGACAAATAAATTACAGTACCGCGAGCAAACAGTCTGTAAATATTTCCAGGAAACTGCAAACAGAATCTGTCGTGCAGGCTTTTAAAAGGAAAAACAAAACCAGATCAAAAGTTGCACTTCCCCAGCGGTGCTGTGCCATTTCAGGAGCAGATCACCCCGCTTGCCACCCTCCAGTCGGTGGACGGGCGGCCAGAGGCCGCGTCGCGGGGACAGGGCACCCGCTCTTCCTGTCAGACGTCCCTTGATGGGGACATATTTGAAGCTGTTCTTCGCAACTTGGGTTTTTTTCACATTATTTAGTAGTTAGTTATTGGAATAAAGAAGTGGGGTTAAAGTTATTTCATTAAACTGAGAAGAACGCAAGCCAGTTTCATCTGGGAGGCAGATTCCCACCCAAAACCCAGTGGATATTTGTTACATTGCTTTTTAAATTACATGAAGCGCATTCATTGTTCCTTGCTTTTGTCCCCAGCATCACACGGCCATGTGGGGGGCAGTGGGGGGGACCAGGGAGGCACCCAGAGGGTGAGGCCCCGCTTCCCCACCAGCGCGGCCCTGGGCCCTCCTTTGTCCTCCTGCCCTCGCTGGCCCCAGCCTGGCCTCTCCTCCAGAGCCCGGCCCATGCTGCCTCTTCCGCGGCTGACCCGCCCACATGCCGCGCGCCCACGTGGTCCGTAGCCCTAAGGACTTCTCTTAACCTGGGGGACCTGTGATTGCAGGAGGGGGCCCGCCAGCCTGCTTTCCCTTGTCCCTGGAGGTGGAGGCGGCGCCGGGCCTCCCCCAGTGCGGAGCCGTCCTGGGCCCCCGGAGGAGAGGAGCTGGGGTCAGCGTTGCTGACTCCTCCTCCAGAAGGCGGCCTTGGAGCCAAGCCCCTGGGCTTAAAGCTCCTCGCAGAGCCGCTCCAGCACCGCAGATACAGACCCAGCCTGACGATGAGCCTCGTAAGGCACGTCTGAGACTTTGTCAGTGACACACAGTTAGACACACGTGAGACGAGAAGGCACCCACAGGTGGTTCCCGTGCGCAGAATGAACCGTCCCTTTCCAGGGCGGGGTGCTCGGTGGCGATGCGGTGATCTGTGCGAGGAGGAAAACGGCGCCATGTCAAGTATTCTCAGTCTCTTGATTTAAACGATAATTGCCAGCATCCTGAGGCGGAATGGAAGCTGAACCCCTTCGGCCCCCGAGTCTGTCATTCTCTCCGAAAGCCGCTGACAAGACAGCCTTGAGCATAGTATCTGATAAAAGCCACCAGCAATTTTGTGTTTTAAAGAAAAAAATGATGTGCTCGGAAAATAATTTCTGTGTCTGGAGAAGTCAGGTAAATGTGATCAGATTCACAGGCAGTTAAATCCTGAACAGATTTGAAGACATGCGAACGGCTACATTTCATTTCTAAAGAGCAGACAGGTGCTTCGCCGGCAGCCCTCATTTCCTGAGCCTCCCTTCCCGGCAGCTTCTCGGAATGGGCTTAACAGTAAAATTAGCTACTGAAAAGTAGGCTGCGTGAGCGCCAACGCCGCCTCTGCCGGCCCTGTCACGTGGCACAGATGCTGGCTGTGCGGGCCTCGCGCCTTCAGGGAGGAAAAGGCGACGGTTCCCCCGAGCGCACGGCCGCCGCCCACCCCCGCTCCATCCCCGCGCTGCCAGGCCGGGCTCCGCGCGCAGCCCAGTGGACACCCCTGCAGAGGGAGCAGGCGAGAGGTGGTCACTTTCGGAGCCCGAGCCTGCCCCCTCCCTCCCTCCCTGGCTCCCTCTCTCTGTCCTCCGTCTCTGGCCCCGCCCCCACCCCGCGCCCTAGGGAGCTGAGCTGTGCAGGGTTTGAGGACATGGGGAGAAACAGCCTGGAAGCCTGGGGCTGGGTCGAGTGCTCTTACAGAAGAGCCCAGGAGCCCGCAGGTGGGTTTCCGGGGGGCCAGACCCTCACCCTCCAACGTGCACACGGTATCGCCAGCAGGTTTCTTTCTCCAGGGAGGACACAGACTTCGTGTGGTTATCGAAAGTGTTCTCAGTCCCCGCGCTTATGATCGCTGGGTTTAACAATCACGTCTGGTCTTTCACTTTGTAAAATTCTCCAATTCTGTGCGTCCGCTCTAAAGTCTAAAGTAGGGAGAATTCTGGAGTTCCCGTCGTGGCTCAGTGGTTAACGAATCCATCTAGAAACCATGAGGTTGCGGGTTCGATCCCTGGCCTGGCTCAGTGGGTTAAGGATCCGGCGTTGCCGTGAGCTGTGGTGTAGGTCGCAGACGCGGCTCGGATCCCGCGTTGCTGTGGCTGTGGCAAAGGCCAGCAGCTACAGCTCCTGTTAGACCCCTAGCCTGGGAACCTCCGTATGCTGCGGGTGCAGCCCTAGAAAAGGCAAAAAGACCAAAAAAAGCCTAGAAGTAAAGTAGGGAGAATTCTTACTTAAATCCCATAGCTTTCACCCCAGGAGTTTTCTTTTCTGAAAGGAGTATTTTGTGTTTATGTACTTTTGTTTCTGTTTTTTTTTTTTATGGCTTTTGAGTCAGTCACACTGACATCATTATACGTTCATAAAAACCACTTTAGTTACATTTTAGAACTTAAACAGTTTTTTGGAAGCAGTTTAAGAAACACAGAATGCTAATGTAAAACGGCTCTGTAGGGAAACTGGAGTGGTCATTCAGAGACTATGTAAAAGTGGAGAATGTGCGGCTTTCGGCTTTGCGTTTAGAGTGCGGATTGCCTTACGGACCCGGTGCCTTCAGTGCTGACGAGTGGTTCGCGCTGTGTCCTGCAGCTGACTCAGCACCTGCGGTTGGAGAGTAAGCGGCACTGGGACACGGGACAGTCGGTTTTTACCAGAGACGGATGTGCATCCCCTCCCCCCAGTCGGCTCCGCTCGCTGCCGGAACCGCACCGTGTTTCCCGTGACCCGTATTTTCTCGCGGCTTAGCTCCCGAGGGTTAAGGACGCCGTGGGCCCGTCTCTAGAGCGACGCCTGGGGAGAGCGGGGCAGCCGCTGCAGACTAAGCACGCGGACCAGGCCGGTCCCTGGGAACCCTGACAACAGGCCCCTTCACACAGGGTCTTGGGTGAGGGCTCAGCGGGAAGAAACCCGACCCTAAATAACCGCTGTTCCCGGCCACCCACCCACGCTGAGCTGCCCTTGGTTTTCACCAGACTCAGCCACAAGGAGGAATGACCAAAGTCCCAACACACTGAGGTCCCTGAACTCTGTCGTTCTTGGACCAACCTGTGCAAAGAGGCCAGCATCCTGGCTCCAGCCCTCCGACGGTTACGTGGAGCTGGAGAGGCAGAAACTGGGGCGGTGAGGTCGCGGGGCCCCGGCCGTGGGGAAGCTTATTTAGGAGAAGCCCCGAGGCCTGAGAGCATCTTCTTCGTCCAGGACAGGCCATGGGCCAGGTCCCCCGCGCCGCTGGCCCCCCTCTTCCTAAGAGGGGTGACCGAGAGCAAGCCGGGTTTGTGCTCAGGACACAGCCCTGCTCAGCTGCGTGGCCACAGCCGTCTGGAGCGAGCACGGCAGAGCCGAGGGGCTTCCTCCGCGAGGGTGCAGGTCCTTTCTCGGGTGGGAGGGAGGTGGGCCTGGGACACTGGGTGGGTCGGGGGCAGGGCAGGGCTGAGCCGGGGGTGGAGGGCCACATCGGGGTCTGCAGCGGGGGGCGAGCAGCTCACAGCGGCCCGGGGGCACAGGGCGTGGGGCAGAGGCGTGGGCGGCCGAGCGGGAGGGCGGCTGACACCTGCCCTTGACGGAGCGCTCACCTCTGGCACAGCGTGCGGAAGAGGGGCCTTAGAGAACAGAGCCCACCCCGAGGGTCTAAACAGGACTGAGAGGGCTCGGCCTTAATGGCATTGGCCTGCTGCGCCCTGCTTTGCTGGACAGAATGGTAAAGCCATCTTTCTCTCCTTCGGCCCTAAAATAAAAAATTAAATCCAACTAAAGGGGCTGAGAGCAGGCAGCTACTTCGCGCAGGGTAAGGGCCAAGGAGCCAAAGGAAACCTGGGCGCAGCGGGAAGACACAGGGCCTGGCTGGGGGACGGAAGGGAGGGATGGGGCCCAGGGCCCAGCCACCCCACAGAGCCTGGCGAGGGCAGGGGTCTCTCCTGCAGAAGGAGGGAGGGAGGCTGGACACCCAGGGAGGGGCCCCCCCAGCCAGCAGCCTGCCCCCCGTGATGCTGCCTCCCTGGTGTAACTCCGAGGCGCCCTGATCCCGAGGGAGCGGGGACCCCTACAAAGGCGCGGGCAGAGGCCCGCGGTCCCCGCGGGGCGCACACTCCTGTGGTCGCCCTGTGCAGAGAAGGAGAGCCGTGCGCTTCTCCACGCGGCTCCAAACGCCCTGTCTCCTCCCAGCCCACTGGGCCGTGGGCGCTCAGTCACGTGTGTTTTTAGGCCTCTGGGTAGAAGGACTGTGGGTCGCTCTGGGAGTAGCCTGTTTGAGTCACACAGGAGGACGGGGTGTTGCTGCCCAGCGCGACGCCTCCAGCCCCTTGGAGCGCCTTTGGCTTTGATTTCCGCGTTGCGCCCAGCAGCCACACTTCCTCTGAAGCCGGGGGACTCCCCTGCCTCGCGACCCTCCCGCCTGGATCGGGCCGAAGGCTCCGCTGAACCCGCAGAGCCCGCGTTTGCATCAGGGAGGCCCGTCAGAAGCGCAGCTCCCGAGCGGTCTGAACCGCATCCAGAATGCGTGTGGTGTGCAGCCTGGGAAAACACAGCAATTAAAAGCCTCTAAAACTACGCAATTTATGACTTACAGATGTCAATTTATGACAGAAATCACTGCATATATTGTACCAGCAAAGTGACATTTATTTGGTAATTAATGATTAAAACAGTGATTTCCCAGCGTTACCAGCCACCTGGTGTCTGCACACGCCCGCCAGGGCCGAGGCCATCTTCCCCGTGATGGAGGGAGTGTCCCAAACTAGGGAGTCCATGCTCTGGCCGCCGGAACGTTCCAGATGGGCGGGCAGAGACTGTGAGGCTTGTGTGCAGTTACTGCCTCAAAACCCCTCCAGCGATCTGCTGAATGAGGGGCTAAAAAGTGAATGAATGAGTGGCTAGATTCATGGGAGACACCGAAAATGAGACCCGTAACAGCACCTGCGGGGACCACAGGGCCTGGTCTGGCGGAGGCCCCAGCTGGTGCCGGAGTGAGTCTCAAAGTGTGCCCTCCTTTGCGGACTTAGTCACTGATTAGG
This sequence comes from Catagonus wagneri, assembly GCA_004024745.2. NCBI lineage: Eukaryota > Metazoa > Chordata > Mammalia > Artiodactyla > Tayassuidae > Catagonus > Catagonus wagneri. The sequence continues at coordinate 1,061,680 of PVHT021183708.1, read as the reverse complement.
AAAGGGCCCTCTGACCCTCGCCTCTGGCCCTGACTGAGTGCAGACCAGACGGACCCCTGCCCCCTGCACCCACTGGGGCCCCCGGAGCCCGGGAGGTTCGAGTGGGGGCACGGGCGACCAGCTCTCAGAGGGCATCCAGGTGTGGGCAGGCGTGCCAACAGCGCAGCGCGAGTCCAGCTGCTCCAGTGAGGGTGCAGGGAGGGCCGCTGTGCGCCCGCTGTGCGCGGGAGTCGTCCTGACTCGGCGAGGGCGGTGTGAGGGCGGTATCGTCGCTCCCGCTCCCCGTGTGTGGCCAGGGTCCTGGGGACGAGGGACTGCACCCAGGGCCGCGGAGCCGCCAGACCCCATCCCCCCGTCCACGGCTCCCTCGGCGGTTTCATGCCCGCTGCTCAGGTTGCCCGTCCACACTCTGCTTTTACACCGCATCAGCGGCCCAGGTCTGTGCAGACGCGGTCCCCTCTCACAGCCGGCAGCCGCTGCGACTTGGCCCTCGCCCCGGGCTGCACTGCCTCTGGCCCTGGGCCGCCCCAGCCCCGGGTGGACGAGGCTTGGAGGCCCCGGCTCCTGCGCCCTGTGGCCCGGCGATCCCAGGGCTCTTGATTTTCTTATTTTCTCTGCTCGTCGGTCAGCCGGCTTCTTGCTTTAGAAAGGAGGATGAAGGCTGGGCGACTCCGGGGCCCGCACCTGGAGGAAAGCCCGCGGGCATGACGCGCGGGAGAGGGGCCGGGAGCTCCACGAGGACGTGGCCAAGTGGACGGTGCCTGGGTCCAGAGCAGAGGCGGGCAGGGGCCAGGGGGCAGGACGAGCCTTGCTGTCCCAGCTGGCCATCCACCTCGTGACACGTAGTGAGGACCCGTTTCAGGTGTTGAACAGGACACGCAGCCCTGGTTAAACCCTCGGCCAAGGAGTGGGGTCTGGACGCGCGCGTGGCGCATGGCGCGTGGCAGGGCTTCCTGGACACCGGCCTCCGGCTCCTCACAACCTGCCCGGCCCGGGAAGAGGGGACTGGCTGTGCAAGCTGTCCCTTCTCGAGAGACGCACCCGGAAGGGGAATCCACTCCCTTCTGTCCTCCTGGTCCCACGGTGTCGCGTCTAAACTCGCAGCCTGCTCCCCGCGAGGCCGGACTTCGGAGGCCGATGGTCCCCGAGCCCAAGGCAGTGAGGCCAGCACTCGTCGCTGTGTGTCCACAGGGCCCCGGGTGCCCCGCCTGGCCCGGCAGGTGGGCTGCGTCGGCCCTGAGGGGAGCTGGGCCCAGAAGACGGAGGCGACCCTCCCTCGCGTCTGAGGCCCCGTGACCCCGGCGTGCAGAGCTTACCCCAGCGGCCCTGGGCGTCTTCCAAACGCACATCAGCGTGTCCTCAAGGGCGAGGCTGACTCCGCGCGGGGGAAGATCGTTCTGTCTCAATACCCAAACGTTTTCTTTCTGTTTTACAAAAATCTGCTGGTGACAGAGTCGGGGACAGAGAACCGTGCCGTCGAAAACAGTGCAAGCGCCCTGAGTGCTGAGCGGTTTTCTGACGAATGCACCTGCCTTGGGCTCTCCTGGGTCGCTGACGAGCCGCCCGGCTGGAGGGTCCCCCCATCATCCTGGGGAAGGGCTCTCCTCCCACCGCGGGCGGCGGTATCTGGGGCCTGGTCCGTCTGCGCGGGCGGCCGGAACACGCCCCACAGCCTGTGGGTTTACGCGGCTGACACTCAGTGTCTCCAGGCTGGAGACAAGCTCAGAGGGCCCAGGGCAGTTCCTCCTGGGGCCCCTCTCCTGGGTGTGGACGCCGTCTCCTCTGTGTCCTCAGGGCAGCCGTTCCTCCGTGGGTGTCTGTGTCCTCAGGGTCCCTTATAAGGACACCAGTCACGTGGGATCAGGATCCATCCCCATGACCTCATTTTACCTCTAATCACCTCTTTAAAGAGTCGGCTCTTGGAGGGCAGCGTCCTCTGGGTCCTGGGACTGGCACTTCACAGGCATTGGGGGACACAGTTCAGACCACAGCACACACCTTTGTGCTGGTTTTGTACTTGAAAACACTGACGCTCCGGAGCTCTGCCGCCTTCACCTGGTGGGGCCAGCGGCCGCCCACACCCACGTTCCGCTGGAAGACGGCCGTGGGGGTTGCAGATCCGCCGTCTTTTCTCCTCATTCTTTCTGAACGATGGACCCCTGGGCCTCAGTTTCCTCAGCTGTGAAGTCAGGGTGTCTGTCAGGGTCCCCGGAGCCTCCGCTGCGCCTGCGGACTCTTCGTCCAAGGCCCCGCAGTGTGGCCATTTGCCTCTGGCCCGTGATCCCTCAGGTGTGCCCATGGAGACGCGTGCTTGCCGGGTCTCCGGGACACAGTGGCGTGTTGCCTGTTGGAGCCGCTCGGCTTTAATCAGCCAGGGAGCTGATGCCTTTCCATAAAATCATTAGCTGCAAAAATGGCTTGCCACATTTCTCTTGGTTTTCAAAGACCTGTAGTGCCGCCGAGGTTTTCAGAGCCTGCAAAATTCACACAATGGCATTGAAACCCTTGAAAGAACGTGCTTTCTTAGGAAATAGCTGCTGTTTTCCGTCGGCAGGCCAGAGGGACGTGCGCACGGCGCTTGGAGGTCGGCACTTCCAGGAAGTTCAGGGAGAACAAAGCAACAGAGAGAAGGGCCTGGAAGCCTGACCGGGAGTGGGGCGGAGAGCACATCCAGCGTGGCCGTGGGTTCCCGGGCGCAGCGGGGGCGGGGAGGGTGTGGCACAGTGCGGACGGGTGGGCACAGCCGACACCATGGCGCCCACATGCCGTGGACAGACCGGCCCCCTCCACCCGCCCCAGCCAAGCTCTCTGCTTCCTTCGCCAGGACGGCGCTCTCCGCGCGTGTCCTGCACTCACACAGGCGACGTGGCCAGCCCGGCTGGTGTGGCCCACGTCTCAGCTCTGTGTCAGCTGGCCTTTGACCCAGCTCCTACCCTTGGCTCACGGCCCGGATCCTGCACCCGTACCCCAACCTCCACTGAGCAGAAGCGTCCCCTGTGACTGGATGGGTCTTGGGGTGAGGAGGGGCCGAGGTCAGCAGAGGTCAGGGTTTGAGTCCCGGCCGAGGCTCTAACTGCAACAAGGCGGAGAGGCTGTAACTGCAGCAAGGCAGAAACGCTTCTGCTCAGTGGAGACTGGGCTACGAGTACGAGATCCGGGCCCTGCGGGCCTGGGGGCTGTACGTGGCTTGGTGTTCCAAGCACGGGAGTGCTTCCGAGAGCCGACTAGATGCCCCGAGCCTGTCCAGGTCTCACTCCGGGACTCCAGGGAGCACATCTGGAGCTGGGCGGGGGCTGGGCTCTGGGGTGCCAGGACCCCCGTGGCTGCTTAAATGCAGGGGGTCGGGGTCTGTGTCAGCCCCTCCCCCCCAAGCGGGGCTCCCCACCCAGAAGAAGGAAGAGGGGGGAAATCCACGCAGAGCGTCAGGTCTGCTCGCTGCGCTGCCTTCCTGCGCCTTCTCAGCTGGTGTGCAGAGGGACCAGCCTCCTGCCCCCGCCGACGTGCTCTTAATTGCTCATTTTCGTGGCACGCCCAGAAGATCTCTTATCTCAGAGGACTTGACTGTTTCCCCAGAAGTCCACAGCCAACTGAGTCAGTCACTCCGGAGTGTCTCTAAACACACGCAGGATGGGAGACGGGCGTGAACTGTGCTGCACTCGGCCTGCGGAAGAGGCACACAGCCTCGGGCTCGGTGCCTGAGCCTGAACGCGTTTCTGTAGCCTCGCTGATGCCCCTTACAAAGCAAGGAGCGCTGTCGCACCGTCTCACACACACTCGGAAGCAGACGGGGCACCCCGTGCGGGCGGACACGCAGAGTCCGGAAAGCCGGAAGACAGCCGGGGCGGGGCAGAGTTCCAGCTCGGAGACCGCGGGCCCCTGCGTGGATTCGCCGAGCCTCCCGAGCTTCGTGAGGACGTGTGTATGTCGACACACACGCATATGTAACATATGAAACATAGGCTGCAAGTTCTGTAGACTTCACGTGCTACGTAAACACTCCATGTCACCCAGACCCTCCATGTCACACACCCTTAAATCAGACGACCTCTGAGTGGCACACGGATGAGCACATGTGGACCTGCGCGCCCTGGCACCCGCCCCCGACCTCTGTCCTTTCCTGCCTGAGGGCCCCCACCAGCCGTCCCGCATCTACATGTCGAGTCGCACTGCGGGTCCTCCCGAGGTGGCGGTGCTGAAATGTGGGGCCGTGGGGGAGCCTCCCGGACGCTCCAGTGGGCCCCCTGAGCCTGTACGGGGCGCACGCGGGCGACCCCCCGTCAGAGGGGCCCCAGCACCTCCATCGCACGTGGGGTGCCGTGCGCTGCCCTTGGGCCTGATCTTGAGGGGCCGTCCTGAGGCCCGGCTGGCCCGCCCCTCCCGTGCCCTGAGCCGGCCTCTGACGATCCTTCCAGCCCAGCGCCTGGACTGGGAGCCCCTGGCGGGCAGGATCTGCGCCTGATCCCACCCCCGACCCAGGACGACTCTGCTTTCGGCTGGAAACCGTCAGCCAGGCATCAGCTCTGCTCTGTCAAGTCCAGTGTCGACAGGGGCTATTCATGGGCTCCTCGGAAACGGGCAGAGAGAGAAGCCCCTGAGATACAGACGAAGCCCACCTGCACGGGGCCGGCTCTGGGCCTGGACCGCCTGCGGTGAATGCACGCGTCCCCGTGCCTTGCTCTGGCAAAAGCTGCCCGGCCGCTGCCCCACCGGACGGTTGGCGCAGGCTCCTGGTGCCTGGAGGGGTCCGGGACAGACACCTCCACCATATCGTTTGTCAGAGGAGCTTTTATTTCAAAGGCTCCCTTCATCCGTGGAAGAATGAAGTTGGCGACAGTTTATCTTGCTTCTGACGCGAACATTGCTCTTCTAGTGTGAGTCTGCTCTTCAGCAGAGGGACGCCAGCAGTTCCGAGACAGCGAGCGCGACACGCACGGCATTCCGTGCTGAGATGTCTCCGCTGAATCTGTTGGATCTGAGAGCTTCGTGGGAGCTTTAGTTGATCTCTTCCTAGATGCAGCGAGCTACCGAAAATGGCTCCTAAATGAGCGGCTATCGTCTCTGCTGCCTGGGGCGGAGGGCGCATTCCCACGTGCTGTGGGCAGAGCCGCGGGGCAGACGCCCTCTGTGGGGTTTCTTCCTTGCGGGACCCGGCCCCGCCTGTGGGGTGGAAGGTGGGTGGGGGCCCCAGCGCCAGCTTTTCAGGCTAAGAATGCGGTGGGGCCGCCGGGCACAGAGGAGAGGGTGTCCCTGCGGCTTCGCCTGTGATCCCACCTGCCCCCTGCTCCAGGCAGGACGGGCCCCTCGAGCGCCCACGGCAGCCTCGGCCCAGGACCGAACGCCGGGCTTGGAGACCGGGGCTGTGAGGCCAGGTCTAACCGCGTCCGGGGCGGGACCTTGCCCCACGCCGTGCATGGGGGGCCAGGGTCCAGCAGGGGTTCCCAGAGCTCCCTGTGACAGGTGAGGTAGCTAGGTCGCCGTCCCCGTGGACTGCAGAGGGCGTCTGCTCCCAGGGCGTCCGAGGACGCACCTCCCTGGCTCAGGGCCCGCGGACCTGCCGCAGGACACGGGGCGGGAGCCCCCCGGGAGCGGAGAAGGGGCCCAGGTCACCCTCTTCTCGTTGCTGTTGAGACCAGGAGCCTTGATGTGGTTCACAGCTTAAAAAGTCAAAGCTGCCGCTGTTCAGAAGAAACGCACACAGTCCTTTGCACCTGTAGTTACCCGTCTGCCTTCGGGCTGAAACACTGCTGTTCGGTTATTGTTTTTTGTTCACTTGTCGGCCATCAAAAAAAAAAAAATTATTGTAGCTTTCAAACCAGCTAAAAGAACAGAAATTCTGCAGACTGCTTTCTCCACGTAATGCCTTCAGACCTAACACCTCCCTGCAGAGTGCCGGAAGTCTTCGGATGCCGCGTTCCTACAAACGCCTTGAATGTGGCTGTTTCGATGACTTGTACATTACGTGATTTTATTGAAATGATTTCTCTTGTCACCACTTTGTACGTAGCTCGTTTGGTTACCCTCCTCCCCCATCACGTACAGGCACGTCTGATCCAGCCCCTGTAAATACGAGCGGAGTCGTCTCCAGGCCTGGGAGTGGCACGGGCCAGAAGCAGCCCGTTGGGCGCAGCGGCGGGACCGCGGATGGCGCCCCGGGCTGCTGGTCCGCGAGCAGGCACCTGGGGAGACGTGGGCAGCAGTGGCCTGCCCGCAGCTTCAGCTTTTCCCTGGAGCGTGAGAGGAGTGACATGGAACAAAAAAACAGTTTTGAAAGTTGGAGTCTGAGAACTCAGAGACCCGCCAGAGCAGCTTCCGCGGGACCAGCCCCGGCAGCAGCCTCCCCACGGCCTCCACCAGCCCCGTCGCTGCCCCGAGCAGACGGCTGGGCTCCTCTGCCTGGGGCCAGGCAGCTGCTCCAGACACGCACTGTCCCGAGCCCGCAGCCGGGATCAGCAGTGCGGCCTCTGGCTGTGGCCCTGCCCCCGGTCTTACGTGCAGGGCCCATGTCAGGGGCCTCCAGTGGCACGTGCGTTTCATGGATAAAACTCCTTGACCTCCTCCCCCAGACCCTCCCGCGTTTGTCTCCGGGTTCTGGGCCCCAGTCTGGCACCGAGGGGGTGAGGGACTGCCTGTCTGGTTTGCGCTCTCGTCCCCTTCAAGACCCATCCTTCCGAGACGCCTCAGCCCGGCCCCGAGAGCCGCAAGCTGGGCTGCGGAGGGCCCCCCACGGGCAAGCAGAGAGGCCAGGCCCTGTGGCGCCGCCGCTGGTCGCCGCGGGTCCAGGTACCCGCAGACCTGACTGTGTGTGCCCTGCTGTCCTAGCAGCGGCGTTGGCAGTTCCCAGCCTGCTTCCAGCTTAAAAACGTTAGCTTCCTCGTCTTGCTCAGAAACTCACAGGGAGGGGAGTTGGCTACCTGGTCTTTAAGTCCGAGTCCTCGTGAGATGAGTTCACGAGGCGGAGGTTGCTGTGGAGAGTGACCCAGAAACCGCGCCGGGGCAGGGGGGGCAGGCGCTGGCGAGCAAGGAGGGCGTGTGGGGCCGCGTTTCCGGCCGGGCTGCCGGCACAGCCGGGTCGGCCTGAGGCTCGCAGGATGGTGCCTGCTGGCAGCAGCCGGCTGCTGGGACCCGGTTTCTCACCACACGGAGGCTGGACGTCCCCGTCAAGGTGCCGGCCTGTGTGTCCCGTGAGGCCCCTGTGTGGCGCACACGCCTCACGCTGGGGGTTCTCTGTTATGGGAGCGCCAGTGCCGTCGCCGGGCCCCCTCACCACCTCCTGCCCCCAGAGGACCCGGCTGCTGACACCGTCGCCTGAGCTGGGCGTCTGCACTTGAATTTGGGGGCCACCATCAGCCTGTGCTCTCAGGGCCGCATGGCCTGCTTTTCTCTCCCTCCTCTTCTGGGATCGCAGACTGTCCTGGAACCACAGGAGCCAGCTGGCACTTGCTTCCACCGGGGACAGGAGACCTAGGCCTTGGAGGGGGCTGTGTCCACAGCAGGCGGCCTGGTCTCGTGCCTGGTCCCACGCTGTCCTGCCCCCGACAGATCAGGGCTTGACTTCCACACGCTGGGGGCCAGGGACCGAGACAAGGAGACTGGAAGGCGGCCAGCAGCCAGCCCGAGGGGAGGTCACACGTCATGAGGGCCCACAGGCCCCGGAAGGTGCGGTGGCAGCGTGAGTCCCTCAGAGGGACAGCGAGTGTCAGGCAGGAGACGAAACACTTTCCACGCAGAACAAATGGACGGCCGAGGACCCGCCGTCAGCGACACTGCCGTCTGGGGAGAAACGGAGAAATGGTTTCATGTTATAAATCACCGTAATTTGTTACAATTTCCAAAGACAAATATGACAGAGTGGAATTGCTTTGTGGGGTTGAGGCAGTCATTTGCAGAAGCCATAAAGTGCGTATAAATCTGGGGCCGAGATGCGTTTAATCTGAGGAAGCACGGCCTGGGCTCTGTCCGTTGTGTTACAAGAACCCAGCGCCGGGCCGACTCCGAGGGGCGGCCCAGACCTGGGAGGCGGCCTCCTGGACACTCTGTCCCCGCTCGGAGCTCAGGACGGACGGAACAGCTGGGCTCCTCTGTCCCCGGAGCCCCCAGAACGGCAAAGCCCCGGGGCCCGGAGCCTCTGCAGGGGAGCGGGAGTCCACCCCCGGGTCGCCCTTGTGGGCTGGGGTAGTTCTGACTGCGCCGCGCCCGCCTGCTCCTGCACCCGCACCGGTCACGGGCGCCCCCAGAGCCCCAGGCCTCTTTCGCTGTGAGCAGCTCCTACCTGGGCGCTGTGTCCAGCAGGTGCTCGGGCACCATGCGGGGTGGGGGGTTCCGGGCCTCCCGGACCTCAGCCATTCGCCTGGGCGTGTGTGTCGACCCCATCCACCCAGGCTGGTCCGGCGGCATCTCCAGGCCTGGCCGCATCCCGCCTCCCTGAACTTGGGCCTTGTCCGCCCGGTTCTCCTGCCCTCCACAGCCCCGTGACTGCGCACGCCCATCAGCGAGTGTGAGACCAGAGGTGGATTAGGAGCACGGCCCAGGGTGGGCGGCCGGAGCTGGACTCCCAGCCCGTCACTTACTAAATGTCGCGTCTTGAGCACCCTGAGAACCCTCGGGCCCGGGTTAACAAGCCTTTCCTGAGACCCGTCTCTGTGGTTTTGGTGGTTTTCTCCTCAAATCCTTTGTGCTGACCGAGCCCAGCCCAGAGTAACCTGGGGACTGTTCATCTCACCGCCCCCCGTCCCTGCCTGAAACACCCCGCAAGGACCCCGACCACGGTGCCCGCGTGGCGTCCGCTGTGCCGAGCGGCAGCTCATCCTGGACGCCGAGCAGACGCGCTGTGCGCTGCGTCCCAGGGCCCTCGCTGCGTCTTGTCACCCGGAAGCCCCGTCCCTGTCTGATCCGGGAGCCAGGCCCGCCGTCCCCGAGGGCTGCCCCGTTGGCCACCAGTTCCCTCGCCCACGTGTGACGGGCCCCTCGGACCCTCTGTCAAGGCACAGGCCGCCTTGAAGTGACCTGTTTAACGAGCATCTGGGACCCTGTTCACGTCTGCACTTTGGTCCCTCCAGACAGAGCGCCAACAGCCAGCCCTGGACGAGGCCGGAGAAGGGGCAGGTGACGTCGGGACGCTTGGTGTAGCAGGAGAGGGAAGGGACTTTAGGCCTAGAGGGAAAGGCCCCTCCAGTGGCGTCTGTGGACCGGCCGGCGTCCTCCAGTGGACGGGACTGAGCGGGCACAGACACGTGGTACACAGCCGGGCGCGGGTCACAGGCAGACGCAGGCACCCTTCCCATCGCCGGCGAGGCCGGGGGTGGGCGTGGGTGCAGAGCAGCGTCCGGAACCGCCCCTCCGTGAGTCCCCACGCACGGGGCTGACGCTTGAGTCCAGTGGGTGCCCCGGAAGCGTCCAGACCCAGCGTTCTGAAGGGATCTGCACAGAACTCGGCTGAAAGCAGAGTCAGGCACCCGAGTGGGCGGGAGCGGGTGAGGCCAGAGGGTGGAGGTGCCTGGGGCAGGCGCGGCTGCAGCCTGGCGAGGGACCGGGAGCGGCTTCGGAATCGGGCTCGGTTGCTTCGCGGGGACAGGGCTGCAATTCGAGGGAAGAAGGTAACAGCAGTGCTCGCAGAGGCTGTCCTTCCCGGCCCTGCGGGGGCCCTTCCCTCGCTCCGCGCCAGCCCCGCGCTCCCTGCAGAGCCTGCGGCCCCCGGCCCAGCAGGCGGCCCAGGGGCACCGGGGTGGGCCCTGGAACTGGCCTCCCACCAGGCCTGCCCCCGCAGCCGCCCTCGAGGCGCCAGGAGCCAGGAACCTCCTCCAGGCAGCCCGCCCCCCGCTCCCCTGTTCCACGAGAGGGAGGAACGGGGCAGCTCGCAGCTGCCTCTGCCTTTGTAGACACCGTCTGCCCCCGGCCTTCGCTCCCTGCCAGAGCTGGAGTGCGTTTGGTGACACCACTTAGACGGACAAGTTAGTCTGAACAACAGAGCAAGATCCAGCCCGGCTGTACTTTTGCACAAGCAAGCCGTCTCCATCTCACGGCTGCTCTAATTTCATGGCACCTCGGAGACTCCAGCCTGCTCCTGTTCCACTTCTTTTTCCTTCTGTTGACAGATGGTGTGACACAATCTTTTGTTTGGAAATGATGGACAGCATTTAATAGGTCCCTTTGTTTCTCAGAGAAAGTGTTGCCGGAGTCGCGTCCCCCAGGCCAGGCGCGCTGCGGGCTCAGAGACCGGCCTCAGCACCCCCCGCCCCGCCTCCCCGGCTTCAGACCCACTGCTTTAACGTGGGGACGAAACTCTCAAGACGATTGGCTTGTTAGTAGCTGTGAGCGCATCCAGGAGGGGCCTGTCGGAGAAGAGGTGCCAGCGGTGTTAAGAGCCGCAGAACGCCGCGGTCCCTGCTCTCTCCTCAGCCTCCTTGTGGGACCACAGCTCCTGTTTGCACTTGGAAAAAATAGCTGCTCAGGACAGCAGTGACCACGGGTCCCACGTGAGCCACCAGGGGTGGGAGCCGCCAGACCACGGCCTCTGTGCGTCCGCGCGCCGGGCCAGGGCCCTGGAAAGAGACCGCCACCCGGCCTGACTCTAGCCCTGCCCCTGCCACGGTCCTCTCCAGGCTTCAGGACCTGAGAAAAGCCTGTCCTTACCCTGGCTCAGAGCAGGTGACCACTGACTGAAGTCAAAACCGGCTCAGGGGGCGGCCGCAGTGTGCCTGGAGGCCCCCGGCCCCAGTGAAGAGGGAAGGTCTGGAAAGAGACACCAGGCCCCATGCAGAGGGTCCCCGGCCGGACGCAGGCCCAGTCTCCCCTAGCTGCCCAGGCTGGACGGCCTGGTTCCTGCCTGCTGGTGCCGAGGGGGCGCCGACAGCCTCTCGCCCCGGTGATTGTGGACGAGACCGGGAGGCATCTCCACGTTCACCTGCTGCTCCTCCGGAACTGTGTGCAGTGTCCCCGGTTCCCACCAAGAACCCGGAAAACCAGGGACAGGAAGAGCGGCTGCTCCAGGGGCCTCTCTACTCACCCGAAACGGCCGCCGGCCGAGGACCAGGGCCCGGAGGGGCTCTGACCCTCCCCCACTGCAGACATGGTCTCCCCACCACCACATTTAGGCCACGGGGGCAGCACTCAGGGCGCCCAGGACCGTGTCTGAGCCCACTCACTGAGCCCGAGGGACCAGAGGACTTGTCCCCAAGCCTGTGGGCATCCCTGCCTGACACCCAGGCCTCAGCACCCAGGTTTACAGTCGGATGTCCATGTGGCGAGGAGGCCGCTGGGGAGAGGCTCAGATAGGGCCCTGGGGACTCCAGGAGGCTGGACCCGTCCGCGTCCTCTTCCTGGGGCACCGTCCTCGTCTCCCAGGGGGACACGATGAGCGGCACATCGGGAAGTTGAGGCTGGGCCCCCAACACCAGCACAGGTGGCGTTGCAGCTGTGTCCTGATGGCTGTGGCGTTTACCTCGGCCACTCCTTCTGGAATCCCCTCTCGAAGGGCACCAGCCACCTGCCTGCTCACTATCCCTGCTTTCCAGAAACAAAGGCAGTGGTGCAAGTGGGGAGTGAGGTGATGCAGGAAGGAGGGACAAAGCCTGGGCAGGAGAGGGCGAGAGCCCCAGGCGGGGCCCTGACGCTGGCTGCCGCTCCGCGTTCTGTGGCAGTCACGTGGCTCAGCAGTCGGGGGAGGGCAGCACCCTGAATGGCCGAGGGAGCGGCTCTCAGGGCCGAGGGAGGGCCCCCGAGGCCACACTGCACCCCCGAGTGGTTCCCATGTGGTCAGTCCCTACCCGGGAGAGGCCAGGATGTCCAGCGCCAAGTCCGAGAAAGCTGCCGTGGCCGCTTGGGAAACAGTGTCCGTGAGCAGCACAGATGCTGTAGCCTCGACCCCAGAGCAGGTGCCAGGCAAACTTAAGACGAAATGGCTTGAAGGAGACTTGGGGGGAGAAACAGGAGAACAGCGCGCGGTTCATCCGGCCGCCCCTGGGCTCGGCGGGAGGGGCTGACGGAGGCGGGAGAGGCCGGTGCGCCTGTTAATGCGGCGCCTCCCAGCCCGGGCAGCGCGGGCGCTCCCGGCCCCGGGCACCCAGAAGGCAGAGCTCCTTCCCCCTTCCTCACAGGGTGCCTCCCCAGGGTGGCCCAGACCGTGTGGGGACTGCTATTGTGTGTCGGCTGCGCTGGGCCACTGGTTGCCGGGAACCTGGTCCGTCCCGTCTGTGTGGGGGTTTGCTGAGGAGGCTGGCTGTGCCGGGAGTAGACTGAGCAAAGCAGGCGGCCCTGCCCAGCGCGGTGGGCCTCGCCTTAGCAGTTGAAGGCCTGCGTGGAAGAAAAGGCAGAACAAGAGAACGCTTCTCTCAGCCAGGCTGTCTTTGAGCCGGAGGGTCGCTTTCTTCCTGCCTTCAGATGTGGGTTCAGACGGGGCAGTACAGTGAACAGCTACTGTCGATACTGGTTTTGTTGTTCTTAAAAAAAAAAAGAAATACAGAGAATCGGAGACTGACACAGTATCTTGCGGGGGAAGAGAGCATCCACACGGCTCTCAGAGGACGGTTTGTCTTCAGGCTGAGACGCGCTGGCGATGTAAGAAAATGCCTGTGGAAAGGAGATGGTGCGAACATTAGTAATTAACTCTTTGGGGACAGCGCCCAGGGATATTTTGCTCTAATTCAGATCGCAGGCCTCTAAGTACTTGATGTGGGTTTGCAGCCTGCGACGCTTGTGATGGTTTCTCAAAACAGTGTGCAGAAAATACAGAGTGCCGGCAGGAATGTGAAATGATACTGAAAATAAGGCACGGAATTCTTGTATTCTCATTTTTAGAAAGAAAACTGGGATTTAAAAAGCACTATTAGGAGTTCCCTTCGTGGCTCAGTGGTTAACGAATCCGACTAAGAACCATGAGGTTGCGGGTTCGATCCCTGGCCTTGCTCAGTGGGTTAAGGATCCGGCGTTGCCGTGAGCTGTAGTGTAGGTTGCAGACGCGGCTCGGATCCCGCGTTGCTGTGGCTGTGGCGAAGGCCGGCAGCTACAGCTCCTGTTGGACCCTTAGCCTGGGAACCCTCCATATGCTGTGGGTGTGGCTCTACATAAAGGCAAAAAAAAGACAAAAAAAAAAAAGCACTATTACTGGAGTTCCCACTGTGGTGCAGTGGGTTAAGAACACAGCTGCAGCAGCTCGGGTCACTGCAGAGGCTCAGGTTCAACCCCTGGCCTGCCACAGTGTGTTAAAAGGATCTGGCATTGTCACAGCTGCAGCATAAGTTGAAGCTGCAGCTCAGATTCAGCCCCTGCCCTGGGAACTTCCATGTGCTGCAGGTTCAGCCATTAAAAGAAAAAAAAAGGGCTCTCACTGCCAGAGCAACAATCAGCGGGTCAAGTTACCGCTTCAGTGCTGGCAGCGTGGAAAATGTGGGACCCGTGGTCTTTTGGGGGCTGGACCCAGGACCTTTGGTCGTCACTGGAGACAGCCAGAGGCCCAGGAAGCGTGGCGGGCACGGCAGACAGGCGGGCTGTCCACGGAGAGATGGGCAGGCGTGGGCAGACCTGCGATGGTGGTGCCCAAGGCCTTGGCCCTTTCAGGCCCTAAGGGAGCCACCGTCCTTGTGGGCTGTGCTGGCCTCGTCCGCCTGTTGCTCGGCTCTCGGCAGGTGGGGCAGCTTCTGGTCACCCTGAGCACAGAGAGCATCTTGTGTGCACAGAGGGACTTGCCGCACCCAGCAGCCGAGGAGCGGCCAGGGCTCTGCGTTGGCACCAGGCGGAAGGCCCCGAGGACGTGAGGGGGAGCAGAGCCGGGTCAGCGGCCTCCGCGGGCCTGGACAGACCGCTGAGCAGCCACGACACGGGGACCGAGGGTGAGCCCGCCGGGACTGTCCTCGCAGGCGGTGGAGTAATTCAGCGGACGTGAGGACCCGACAGGCCGTGGCCACCGATGTGCGCAGGTTGCAGGCCGGACCCGCTCTGTGGAGAGAACGGGCGGGGCGCTGAGACGACGGCCCAGCGCGGCCGGAAGGGAGCACAGCCGCCGTGCGTCTCTCGCTGTCGGGGCAGCCGGTGCTGTGGGAATGAGGGGGGACTCGCTGGGGCTGCTCGGCTTCCCAGCCCCCAGACGGCGGGACGCGCGCCCATGGCCCGGGGCTGTGCGGCGGCTGCGTTTTCACGGCCGCCTCGGGAGAGGAGGGACCATAGAGCGCGGGCGTTGGCGATGGCGCCGCGATTAGATGCCTCTTACTGCACAGATGGATCAGCCTGGCACGTTGTCACGTACTCCGGGAGCTGTAGAAGGTACAGCTCAGTGGCAGTCTCGCTTAGAGAATAACTGTAATCCGTGCATCCGGAATGATAGATTTTTGAATGTTAGCGACGGCAAAGCCCCGTCACTCCTCCGGTGCCCGCTGCCGCGGAACCCCACTCTGCTCTGCCAGCCGCCAGCGTTTTCGCCACGACAGCCCGAAACGTCCCCAGCAGCGGCTTCTCTGCTCCTTTGATAAAATACGTGATCCAGCAGAAGGGCCATCATTCTAGTGCGATATCGCATTTTACCAGACCGCACAGCATCACACACCAGGTTTTGACTCTGTCGCCCGCCTGCGCTCCCCGGTTGGCTTCACACCAGCGACGCCGCCGGCTGTGGGAGGGTCGGTTTCCGTTGGTCATTTTGCTTTTGCTTGTGTGGTTGGTTTAAAAGTGAAAGTCAGTGGCAGAGAAGCTTTTAAAAAAGTTGCCGCTTCCCGTGGTTCTGGCACCCTCACCCGCCCCGTGACTCTGCCGGTGGAGGAAACGCCTCCGTCCCCATAGACGCATTTTGTCCCCAGCGTGCCTCCGCGTTGCGGGGACGCTTTCTTCCCAGGGTGAAGAGGCCCCGCCTAACATTTTATCTTGATGGTTTTGTGGTGTCCACTTATAGAAGCAACCTAATAAACAGTTTGGGGGTGTTCAGAACTTGCTCGTGGTTGACTCTCATTTTAAATCAGTCACACAAACATAATCAACAAAAACGGAACCCCCCTGACTGGTTCTTGGACGAGGCAGCTGGATCTCAGCCCACTCCTTTTGCAGCCACGGGGTTGTCACGGCCCCAAATGCGAGGGTCCCAGCCTGGGGTGGGGTCCGCCTCGGAGGTGACAGCTGTGCCAAGGATGCATTTTCTGCGTTTCTCATAATCATCAGGGAGCGCAGGTCTCAGGAGCTTCCAGCCCAGGACTCCTGCCGCCCCCAGCTCCGTGTTGGTGGCCCTGCTCCATGGGGACCACGGGGACCAGCCTGGCCTGGAGAGCGCCGGCGAGGGCCACCGTCCTGCCGCACAAGGGCCACAGCTCTCACCCGCGTTCTTCCCGGGGGTCGGACAGCCCCCGCCCCACGAGGCCGCCTCTGCCTGGAACTCACGGGGCCTCTGCAGCACCCACACCCTGTGACCTGCTGGTGGCCCGAGGGCAGCTCGGGGCTGAGGGCGGTGTCCCTGAGCCAGCCCCGCAGTGGCTCCCTCATAACCACAGGAGGGAAGAAGCTAACGGCAGAACCACGGGTGTCATTTAGGTAAACCACAAAACAGGATTTTTGCAAAAAGTCAAAGAAATATTGGAGATGGTTCTAGAGTAGAAAGAATTGTAGTAAATAAAATCAATGTTTTTCGGGTTCGCGGTCTTCTCCAGATGGGCTTAGGAGATTTCTGAAGAGAAGGATCATGACAGTATTTGGCCGCTTTATTCTTCAGCTTTAAGATTATTTCAAATTTTCGTGGTAATGACTCAGGTAAAAATGAATCTGTGTGTAACCTGATGTAGACATGTTATAAGTAGAACCTGAACTTCCTCCTCCCCCCAGAATACCCAAGGGAACGAAATTATTCAAGTCAGGTCGCTGCCTTTTCAGAGCTATTAGCACATGAAGTGTTTCCTGAGGTGAAAGTAGGGATTTGCAAAGTCTGGTCCTTATTGTGGATTATTATTATTTTATTACAAACGCCCATCACCAGGGCAGGGGTGCGTACTTAAATTGGCGGTTTGCTGTGGAAATGGAAGGGTAGGAAGAGCTGGCATCCTGTATTTGTGGATATAAATTGCCTTTAAATCTTGAGGCTCAAGCATAGATTGACTCTTCCAGTCCTTGTGTATTTCACATCTGCCAGACTGCAGTTTCTGAGCCTGGAAATATTGTAAAATCGTAGAGTGGTAGACCTTCCGCTGCCTCTCTCATCCACAGCCGGGGGTCCCCGGAGCCCCACAACACATCACGCGGGGACGCACACGCACGCACTCAAACCTTGACCCTCCCAGCACCTCCCTCTGCGCGGCCACCCAGCTGCACAGCTCCCTTAATCACAGGCTAAGAGGATGGACGCGTCTGCCTACAGCAAACACTCACAGAAATAGATTCCTGTGAAAACCAAACAAAAAGGCAATAGAAGGGAAAGTGGGAGATATTAAATTTTTCATTAGATCCACAGCCCCAAGGCTTTCAGGCTCCGGGCTCAGGGACACCGCTTTCTTGCTGACCCATAATCTAGTCTAGTTTGAGGAACTTGGCAGAAACTCAAACTTCCAATGCCAGTGGGTTTGAAAAATTGCTGAAAAGACCAAGAATATGGATGCATGTTTGTGATGTAAAGGGAGATGATTAAGGAATCCCGATAATTTGGATTTTATTTTCTATCCTTGCTGCTGAGTTTTAGGAATGAATGGAGCTTTCTGTGTAGTTACAAGTGGAGCTCAGTGTAGTGATCCCGTAGGCGAGACACGTCTGTAGGGCTCGAGTGCATTACAGTCACCCCCAGACCTTGTTTTTGCTCTTTTGCATCAAATATACCCATTATTGTCAAGAATTTGTTCCATCTGGGACTTCCTGTCG
Organism: Catagonus wagneri; assembly: GCA_004024745.2. Taxonomy (NCBI): domain Eukaryota; kingdom Metazoa; phylum Chordata; class Mammalia; order Artiodactyla; family Tayassuidae; genus Catagonus; species Catagonus wagneri. Next base: position 1,044,865 of record PVHT021183708.1, on the reverse strand, counting down.
TGGCTTAGCAAAAATGAATCTGACTAGCATCCATGAAGTCGCAGGCTCGATCCTGGGCCTCGCTCAATGGGTTAAGGATCCAGCGTTGCTGTGGCTGTGGTATAGGTCACAGACACAGCTCGGATCCCACGTTGCTGTGACTGTGGTGTAGGCCCAGCAGCTATAGCTCTGATTCGACCCCAGCCTGGGAACCTCCATATGTGTGCAGCCCTAAAAAGACAAAAAAAAAAAAAAAAATTTTGTTCCGTCTTAGACTCTCCTGCAGAGTTCTGTGAACCATAAAGACAGTGACCATGAGGTAGCTCTCGTCTCTTTTTGGCCTCTCATCTATCGATGTGTTTATCACCTATCGTCTCCTTCTCCCAAACAGTAGAACCTTGTCGTTGTGGACTAAGTGAATGAAAAGCTATAATGGGAGTTCCCGCTGTGTTCAGTGTTAAGGAACCCGACTGGTATCCATGAGGCTGTGGGTTTGATCCCTGGCCTTGCCCAGTGGGTTAAGGACCCAGTGTTGCCGTGAGCTGTGGTGTAGGTCACAGACTCAGCCTGGACCCCAGGTTGCTGTGGCTGTGGTGTGGGCCAGCAGCTACAGCTCTGATTCCACCCCAGCCTGGGTGCAGCCCTGAAAAGCAAAACAAACAAACAAAACACACAGTCACGTGACCTTGAGAGGGCACTAAGCCAGAGGAAAGCGTGCGGGCCTTACTCCTGTGATCACTGCTGTGGCAGGTTGTTTTCGGGAAGGAAGAGCCACTGGCAGTTTGGGATCGCAGGTTGGGGTAAAGCTGCTGTGTTGCGGAGGGACAGGCGAGCTAAGACGCGTCCGGTGCACTGGAACTGGGCTTCGGTGGAAGTGCCGGACCCTGTAATAGCCGAGGCGGTGCGGGTGACGCGAGGCCCAGCCGCCCCTCAGAGTCACTGCCCCAGACGCGGCGAGGAGGGCCGGCTCCGAAGGTGGAGGGCCAGCTCCGAAGGTGCAGGCCCGGCCCCCTCCTCACCACGCTTGGTGACTGCCCCACCTAGCACACTGGCCTTCCACTCCCGGACCTGTGACGCACGACATTAAGACTGCGTCTTTCTCTTACATGCATGAAACCTAGGATTTTAATTTAAATTGATGAAATGATAAAACGTTACTCAGCTTCTAAATTCAGCATCTAAGTGGATAAGCACTCGTGACTGTCATTAACTGATTTACCACCCGACTAAATGCGCTGGTGTGTGACTGCCACACTTTGCCCCGTGAGGAGGACCGAACGTGGGCGCGGGGACCCCCTGGCCGACTCCGGATCGGCCCGGAGCTTTGCTGATAGAAGTGGTGCCCGGGCCCTTAGCAGCGAGGGAGGCCGAAGGTGGTGGAGCGGCTGCCACCTGCCCTCCCGGCCAGCACTGGCGTAGGAAGATGCAGGCTGGACACGTACCTGAAAAGAGAGCTTAAAGGCTTTATAACCAGTAACCCCGTGGTCCTCACGCGCTGCGGTGGGAGACGTCGGCCCCGCGGGAGGGTGGTGCCGCGAGGCGGCTGGTCGAGAGCGGGCGAGGGATGCACCTGCCGGAACGGAGCCCGCCCAGCTCCGCGCTCCTGCCCCAGGCGTGGCTTGGGGACATTCTGGGTGGCAGAGCTGCGGCATCGCAGGCCCTGAGAACCAGCGTTCGGATGCAGCAGCTCAGTGGGGAACGCGGGGAGTTCGAAGGGAGGAGGAGAATGTGGTTGCTGAAGGGAGGGCCCTGCTGCCCGGCACCCCCCCAGGGGGGGCCGAGGGTCGTGTTTTTCCTGGAAGCCCACATGGAGAGAGAGGGGCAGACAGGCTCCCAGCTGGGGCACTGACGCCTGTCGGGAGGACCAGGGGCTGCGGGCGTGCAGACTCGCGGGAGCTGAGCTGTCCGGACCGGGCGAGCCGGTGGGCTCCGCTCCCTCGCCGTCTCCACGGAGGCCGGCCCCGTGAGGGCCTCAGGCTTCGTTCAGGGAGGCCCCGAGAGCCGACCCAGTGCATGCGGGTGTCCGGTGCCCCGCCCAGCGGGCCCGCCTGGCGAGGGGACCTGAGACCCTCGCTCTGATCTTTGCGACCCGCACGCGCTGATGGCTCCCCAGCCTGTATGGGGACCCGCCCGCGACACGGTCCACGCTCCAGGACGCCACGGCGGCAGTGCCCCGCACCCAGAGCCGAGGCGTGGTGAGCGCGTGTAGGAGCTGCGCGGCTGCGGGTGCTCGGAGATGCCCTCGATCTTCTCGGCGATCACACCGCACGGACGTTTTCCACTGAGGGTCACGTTCGGGAAGACTGAGAATTACGGAGATTAGAAAACAATATTGAAGACAGCGCAGGTTCTTAGTGGCTGAGTGAGGACCCGTCCCCAGTCTGTCGGATGTCACAGCCTTCTTTTAACCGCGCTCCATCGCCAGCGGCGCGCGTCACCCCGATCCGTCCGTGGCGGCAGGAGGGGATAACACTGCACACGCAGTGACGGAGCGCGTACTGACCTGCACACGCTTGATGTGTGCGACGCACACAAGTGCCACGACTTAGGTGTGCCCTGCGGCCATGACCCCCCGGGACACAGCTGAGCTTGTTTGCGCGGTGACGCCACGTGCCCGCCAGGAGAGTTACAGTGTCTCTTGTGACTGGCTTTGAACCAACAGAATCAAAACCAGGGCCAGCAGTGGCGCTCGACTGAGAAGAGCTGGATGCTTCTGGATGCTTCTGGAACGTGCACTGTCACACTAAACATTCTGGTTTAGCTCGAGGGCTGGCCTGACTCTCGGGAATGCGCAAAGGGCCAAAAAAACCCTGGAGCGTTTGCTCCGCGTCGCATGTGTAGGAAACACTTAGTACTTGGATGTCATCGTCCTGCGGGAAATGGGCCCCTTTCTGAGAGGCCCCTGTGAGCCTGTCTCCCAGGAAATGAGTGCTGTCATTTCCCCTTAACCTGCTCCCTGCAGCAGGTGACCGTCGTCAAGCAAAAATGGACGTAGGTGACATGAACCTGGATGTTTTCAGTCAAGCTACTCAGCAAAAACGACAGGCAGGCCACGCCGGGCAGCCCTTCCCTGGGCAACGGAGCACCACATGGTACCTGGGCGCTCGGCCCGCGTGGCGCTTACTTGGTGTCACGTGATGGAGAGGCGAGCAGGACCACTGCCTTTCTTCTTTAAATTTATTGTTTTATTTGTCTGGTTTTTAAAATGTAGTGTATGTCCTCAGTAAAAATGAGGCAATTCATACAGATGTCAAAACCCGAAGCGAAACGTCAGCCACAGTCCCACTAGCCAGATTTAAGTGGTTTTATCCCTTCGTTAATGTCCTCTGGGTGTGTTTTTATGCATGTGCACACGTACACAGAGTCACTGCAGATAAGATCATACAATGCATGTCATTCAGTAATAGAATTTTTAACCTAACAAAATACATAGAAATTCCTAGGAAATTATGTTGTCAGTGCAGAAGGTTGCGTATTCTCCTTTGTACGGTTACAGCCTAAATTAGTTTTTGTCAACCGTTTCTGCTGCTTACCCTCCCTGACCCTGTGAGAAACCCCGGTGTGAAAACTCACACACATGCCAACGCGAACTTACCCAGTTCCTTTCTTAGGGTAAATTCCAGAGTGAATTCTAGGGTCAAAGACAGCCTGGGGCCTCGGTACCAAGTAGCGTAATCTGTTCTGAGCGTTTGATCGCCTGCAAAGACATTTCCAGTTGGTAGACTGTAGCCCTCATGGCAGTTGTCTGCATGTCCCATAATTTCTTTTTCAGGAGATCAAAGGGAGAAAAAAGTTACAAAATATATGTGGGATGGAAACATAGTTGGGTCTGTGGTTTTGGTGGCAGCCGCATAAAGACCCAAGTCCTGAATGGTGTGACCTTTCCATGGGCTAATAATATAAAAACCCTGGAGCCACAGAGCAGCGAGCGATTGGTGGTAGGTCCCCGAAGCCAGCCGAGGTCACCCTGGGTCGTGGCCGTTGGTTCTCTCTGACTCAGCTTCGGGGTGGCCCGTCTGCAGGGCTTTTCAGAAACAGAGACAGTCGGGTCCTCCGTCAGATGATTCTCGGTTCTTCTCAGGGGAGACAGGAGTATGTCTTTCTCTGCAGATGAGACGTGCGGAATACGCTGTGACCGGAACCTGCTGAGGCCTTTCACAGACGTGCGTTCAGAGAAGCTGTGCGAGTTCCATGGCCTAGGACGTACCGGTGAACACAGATTTTAAGATGAAACTTAGGATGACCATTGACTAGCTTTAGAAGTCACCGCTTGTCTTGGAATTGAAATCTTCTAGGGTTGTTTGGGGCTTTTCTCTGCTTTGCTTTGTTCTGTGGCGTGAGATGGCAGTAAGTCGTGTGGTGGATCCATGACCAGCTCTGCGAACCCGTCAGCTTGAACCAGTGCTTCTGCTTCCAAGGGTCTGAAGCTCCGAAGTCGGTCAGTGTGAGGTTTTCTGGTCTGATTGGAGGAATTGCATGTCCATAACTTTCGTGACGAGAGTGTTTTTTTGGTTTGTTTGTTTTTGGCTTTTTAGGGTTACACCCGCGGCATATGGAGGTTCCCAGGCTAGGGGTCGAATTGAGCTGTAGCTGCCCGCCTACACCACAGCCCCAGCAATGTGGGATCGGAGCTGTGTCTGCAACCTACACCTCAGCTCACAGCAGCACCAGATCTTTAACCCACTGAGTGAGGCCAGGGATCAAACCCACATCCTCACGGATACTGGTTGGATTCGTTTCCGCTGCGCCACAACGGGAACTCCCGGCCAGAAGGATTTTATGGGTTGCTCTCACACCCAACTGCTCCTGCTGTTTTCACCTTCTGTTTTATCCTTGAATTGACCCCCCCACCCCCATCTCACTGGAAAGGTCTGCCTCGGCGACGCGGGACTGAGAGGCATATGAACCCTTCGTTCACCTCAAGAGTGAGCGGGCCCCCGTGACGTTGCAGCTCCGTCCTCCGGCTGAAGCCGCGGTTGTGGGGAGAGCTGTGCCCGCGAAGAGTCTGTGGTCTGGGTGAGGAAACAGACATTGCGGAATGAAAGGTGTTCCTGGGGGCTGGTGGTAGAGCTGGGACCAAGCTCGTCATTCTCAGGAGGGCTCGGGTCGCTGTTCTGTCGCTGCGGGCTGGGCTCCTGGACCCACGCCGCCCTGGGCCAGCAGCCAGGAAGGCTGTGTGCAGAAGTCCCCGCGAGGCTGCCCACCAGGGACCCAGCAGCTCACGCTGCCGCAACTGCAGTAGGTGAATGTTGGTAGGAAGCAGGCCGGGAAAAGGAGAAAAGGCAGTAAAAAGCGTAAAAACTTAGATCCCGATCTCCGCAGAAGGCCAGTGCCCCTCTCCCTCCTGGTCACACGGAGAGCAGGTTACCGGCCAGCAGCGGGACTCGCGAGCCGGCTCCCGAGGGCTTTCTCCCCGCAGACCTGCCTCCGCAGCCGCTTCTCCCTGAGACCACGGCGTCCCGGGTGCTCTCCGCCGTGTTTAGTGAGGCTGTCAAGGAGGACGAGTCAAATTTGCTTTTCAACATTAACTTGCTAAAACGATGTGTGGGAGGAAAATGAATTAGAACCAATTCCTGTCCAGTTTGCACTGAAGCAAATACTGCCGTTTTCCAAGAAAGGAGCGAGAGCCCGTCCGAGAGCAGCGTCTGAGTGACGGTGTCTCTCAGGCCGCACGGCCGCCTCCTGCTGCGGGTCAGAAACCTCCTGAGGGAAGCCCCCCTCCGGCGGGTGGGGGCCGGCAGCCAGAATCGCCGGGGTCAGAACCCACCCACCGCTCGTGGCGGGCGCTGGCCGGAGCCGGGAACCCTGACCAGCACCCTCCTGCCACCCGGACGACAAGGACTCCTGCCGGGCTGGGCGCAGACGGCTTTGAAAGAGACCCCCGGCAGGTCTCCCGTTGCAGTCACGCGGAGACCTTTAAAATCCAAACCCTCCCTTGTGACCGTCCCGAGACCTGCCCCCGAACCAGCTCGTTTCTGCTGATGCCCGCACGTCGCAGTGGAAGCGCACGGCGGGCCCTCGGCGGGGCCGGGGAGCCACTCCGCTGGCCTCGGACTTCCCGCCCCACTCCTGCTGCAGCGTGAAGCAGGCGAGGCTGTCGTGGGAAACGGTGCCAGCCTCCCCCTGAAGCACGGAAGCGCCGGCAGAGGAAGGAGCAGGTGTTCAGTCTGAGGGGCGCGTGCCAGGAGAGGGTGCTGGTGTGGCGAGCTGGCCAAGCCCTCAGGCTGAGTTAGAAGCCCCTTCGTCACGGGACGGGACGCGGGAGGAGACAGGCCGCGTCTCTGCTCAGCGGGGTGGTGAAACACACGGGCCTCATCTTCCTGAGCTGGGAGCTGGTGCTCAGCAGGGCTGGGGCGAGTGGGCCGGACACAGGCCGGGCTGGGGAGGGCAGCCGGGGGCAGGGGCAGAGGGAGCCGGCCCTCCCGCCCCAGAGCCCAGGGCAGCCGGGGTCAGGACCACACCCCTGGGCGACCATGCACCGGCCACCCCAGCCCAGCCCTCCTGGGGAGCCTCCTTGCAGCAGATGCCGCCCCCGCCCCCTGCAGGAGAGGCCCTCAGGCAGGGACATGGGTGCAGGTGGGTTCCTTGCCCAGGAGCTGGAAGGTGAGGAGCGCCGGCAGCCCTGCTGGAGTCAGGAGGCCGTGCGAGGCTGGCTCGGCTCGCCACCCGCAGCCAGGCAGCAGGGCCGGGCGAGGGGCACCCGGGGTGTAGACGGGGCTGGTGGGCAGAGAGCAAAGGACGGGCCAGGAGGAGACAGGCGTGGGCGTCCCCCGACCCAGGGAGGAGAGGCTTCCGCAGAGCACAGCCATGGCCGCAGCCTCCCTGCAGCCCTGCGGATTCTTCCAGGCTTGGCTGAAATGCTCCTGGGTCTCAGGTCCCACTGTCCTGGGCCCCTGGCTACCGGGGCGGGCGGCCCCCTGGCAGTTAGGAGGGTCTGTGCCGTGACCGTGGAGACGGACGGTCCCGCGGGAGTCGGGGGTTGGGGGAAGCCGTCCACTTCCGCAAGCCTCCAGGGAGCAGGTGGCCGTGCACGTGTGTCTCGGCTGCTTGGCGCCCTTAGAAGGTCATCCTGACCGTCCAGTGCAGGCGTTTTCCCCAGCAGCGAGCTGGGCTGAGCTGGGCCCGGTGGCAGGCGTTTTCCCCAGCAGCGAGCTGGGCTGAGCTGGGCCCGGTGGCAGGCGTTTTCCCCAGCAGCGAGCTGGGCTGAGCTGGGCCCGGTGGCAGGCGTTTTCCCCAGCAGCGGACTGGGCTGGAATCGGGCCCGGTGGCAGACGCATTTCCTCTCAAGCACCTGACCCCGGGCTCCCTGGCTGTGCTCAGCAGGCCTGAGCCCAGGACACAGCAAAGGACTGCGAGGCCACAACTCAGGGCCATTCTCACTGCTTTTTTCTGTACTGTCACTGCTGCTTCTGTTTTTCTTGAAGGCCTCCAGCTAAGATTGAACTTGAACGCAGCCGACTATAAACAGAGGTGTTGAATTCTTGTCAGCGATCAGCCCTTGTTCACACAATGACCTTTCCATTTTATCCTTGGGCCTTGTTTTCTGTTTTCCTTTTCTACTGCGTCTGGGACGGTCACCTCTGCCCCGAGGTGTGCGTCGCCCAAGTTTCTACAGATCAGCCTTCCCCCGGCCTCACTGTGTGCACGGCCGCCCCCGCCACTTCCTGCAGTGTGGTCACATCTCACTCTCCGTGTACCTGGCCAGGCATCGGGGCGTCTACTTAAAGGGTCTCCTACCCTCAGCACAGGAGACCCGTCAGACCCGTGGGGATTTCAAGCTTCTCGGGGCTGTCTTAACTTACTCTTAAGACCTGAGCTGATGCGGCAGCTGTTAGCCTCCTGGGGCTTCTCAGAGGTGATGAGAATTAAAGAACAACATCTCAAATTTGGTTTCCCAATCTCTCTAGCCACAGTTCAGTGCTCGCTGGCCGGTGGCCCCGTGCTGCACGATCCCAGGCGCAGGTCCTTCCCGCTGCTGCGGTGTTTCAGTTCCCTGCGCCGGTCCAGACTGGGATGCAGTTCTGCTGAAGGGTGAGCTTAGGTGGAAGGTGCTTTCCGGATAAAAGGCCTTGAAATAAGTATTCAGCCTCAGTGGAGCTGTCCCAGTGTCCCTTCGACTAACCCCGACTGCTGTCCCCAAGATGCCGGTTCTTCCCTGGACACTCAGGGCGCTCCGTCAGGTTTATCAGCTGTGTTCTTACACATTCGTGGGTGTCGGCCACTTTGTTTACACACGATCTCATTTAAAACAAACTGAGCGGCTAAAGCAACTCGACAAAACGGGATAAGAACACCGGGGCGGACACCTGCCGTGGAGCCGTGAGAGGGAGCGGAGTGGCCAGGCACAGACTGTGCTCCGGAGTTCAAGGCCGCCGGCTCCGCATAGAGAGCTCCTCAGCAGCCAAGGCGGAGAACGTGACTGGCTGGGACTCCTTGGCGTCCCTGTGACAAACCTTCCATCCAAAGCCCTGTCACCAAGCAAAGCCCTGAGTCTCCAGGGGTCACGCTGAATGAGATGCTGTGACATCACCGTGTTCTCTCGCCTGGCGTCCTAGACACACCCTTCGCAGCGGGACGCCCTCCACTCACTCACAAACCGCCCTGCCGGGGCCGAGCAGAGTCCCCAACTCACACGGGGCAGAGGAGAACCCTGAGCCGAGCTGGAGGAGAAGGGCCACCTTAGAAGGGCCACGCTTCCTGTGGCGGCACGGGGCTCCAGGAAGCGGGCTTCTTGCGCCTGGGACCCGAGCAGAGTGGGTGAGCACTCGCGAGGAGACCGCTGCCTGAGCGTTCGCCCGCGGGTTTCTCGCAGCTGGAGATGAGACAGGCGCTCAGAGCCAGCCAACGCCAGGTGAACTGTGAGCTCGAGCCAAGCGGAGTCGGCCCCAGGGCGGCTTCGCTTCTGTCGGGCAGGTCCGCGGGGGTGTGACGGACACGTGGCATCAGCGGCGTGGGGCAGGCACGTCTTGCCGGCACAACGGGGCAAGTGCTGCTGGGCATCCCGCTGGGACGGCTGCCGTGTCAGCCTTGTGAGCCAGTGCCTGGCCATGAGGAGGTGTCGCCAGCAGGGAGAAATGTGGAGGCCGGCCCTGCGCTTGGAGCGCTGCTGTCGTGGGCTTAAACCCTGCCTTCTGCTTGATGGCGCTCGACCTCCGTCTCCTCAGAAGGGTCTGCTCTTGGGGCTTGAGGTTTCTCGTCTATGCGGTGGACCTGGTGGCACCACTGTCATCGGCTGAGCTAAGGATGGGACGGCCATGTGGGCACCTAGTCAGGAGCCTCGTGTGGGGACTGCCTGCAAGGTGGGTCTTATGCTCACCTGGGCTTTGCTCAGGGGCCCCACCCGAGCCCCAGCTCTCCTGGCCTGTTGCTTTTGCCGTGTCCCCCAAAGGACTTGTGGCACATGCTCACCCACACACACATGCCCATGAACACGCACACACACTCATGAACACACACACGCCCATGAACACGCACACACATGCCCATGAACGCACACATGCCTACACACACACAGCTACACTCACACACACGGCTGCACACACACCTCCGGCCGCTCCGTCCCCATCCCTCCCGCAGGAGCACAGGCCCTGCACGGGCAGGTGCACCGTGACCCTTGGAGGAGCTGATCGGAGTCCTTCCCGTAAGTGATACCTCCCGAAATCGGTGCTGAGCTGGGTCTCCAGCAGCACCCTGAGCGCCCTCGGCAGCCCCCGCCCGGCCCCCAGGTCGCACCAGCAAGCAGGACAAAGCAAGCCAGAGACAAGAACCCTCGGAACTCAGTTTCCCTCTACAGTGATATGCGAGTCTTACCGACCTTGCAGCAAAAGGTTTTAATGGCCTCATGCAGATTTAGGTCAGATTCTAGTGAAGAAGTGGATTATTGATCCAGGATGAGCAATAATTAGGACGGAATCTCTGGGGCCTTGTGGGAGAACTGATTCTCTCTGCCCCCCCGCCAAGGTCCCCAAAGAGAAAGTTTGCCCACAGTTAGCTCAAGATGTCTCTTAAATTTGAGTCTTCTTTGAAAGGAAGCATTTGCCGGCCTGTCCTCAGAGGCTGGAACAATAGAAGCAGCTTCTGCACGTGGTCTGTGCCGGTCCCGGGGCTCAGAGGCAGCTGGAGACTAAGATGCAGCCCTCCTGCAAAGGGCCCGGGCGACACCCTTCCCACCCGGCTGGGAGGGCCTCCTAACCCCTTCCCAGTTTCACAGCTCTTACGGCATTTTCTCTCTGTGCATCCCAGAGCTTCTGAGCCTGCGAGGACACCCGCTGCTGCCACACGCACCCTTTCCTCAGACAAACAGCCTAACGCCTCTTCTGCGAGTCAGTGAATTTATTAAAGGCAAATAGTCAGTCCTTCTGCAAATCCTGCAGAATCCGGCGTTTGACTCAATGACATTTAGCCAAGTTGTAACTCTAATGGCAAAGATAACAGTAGCGGCTCAGTCCTTAAACCTCCGTCCCAGGGCGGGTATCATTTCCAGCATCCTGCACAGACGCTTCCAGGGCTTTTGCCGGCCGGCCCCGGAGGGCTCCTTCAGGCTTAGTTAACTTGAGGAGATATCAGGCCAAACTTATCGGTGATGGCCTCCCGTGATTGCATAAAAAAGAGAATTAAAAGGAAGCCCCCCCAGAACAGTCTGTCACGCGTGGCGACGGCACCCGCTCTGACACAGTGAGCACAGAGGCGCATCAGCGGTCCTGCCGCCCCGCCGGGCCGCGTCTACGGCGAAGTCGGGGAGATGGATCGTCTTATCCAGGAGCGGCGTTTCACGTCGACACACCACTGCCGCTAGCCTGCAAAACACACTCCTCTTCTGCTGCACGCGCGCGGGAAAAGCGGGGAAGGGGCACAATTACGGGTCTTTACAGACCCGGCCCCTCACGGACGCCCTGAAATGTGGCCGTTGAGGGAGGCGCTTCTGGCAAAGCCGTGTTCCTTCGTCCCTGCGCTGAGGTCAAGGGCGTCCTCTCCTGGAGGCGGAGCGGCAGCTGCCCTGAGCCCCGGGCTGGCCTTCGCCCGATGTCCCTGGAGCAGGATCGCCTTCAGCGCGTGACACGGCACCGTGAGACCCGCTACGTGCAGAGCTCACGCAGAGACCAGCGAGAGCGCGGGGCCGGCTGAGGACACCGGCCCAGGTACCCACGCCGGGCCCTGCCAGCCGCCGCCCCGCCGCCGGCCCACCCGCCCGTAAGGATCGGAGGGGCTCGGCCGAGAGCTGGAGGGAAGTCACGGCCCGGCGACGGCCTGCTCAGGCTCGCGGACGTTCCTAACGCGTCCGGAGTCAGCCGTCCTTTCCAGGCTCTGGGACGGGCGGGTCACAGCGTGCGGACGGCCGCCTTTGACCTGAAGCGCCCACGGGTGGGTGGCCTGGGCTCAGACTTTAGTAAATCCCGAGCCTGCATCAGAGAGAAGCTCTGACCAGTCCGCCCGCCCAGCTCCTTCGCCTGGTCTCTACACCTTGTGCTGGGGACGCCCCAGACCCCAGGCTCTCCGCCCGGCCAGCTCTCCGCCCGGCCAGCTCTCCGCCCGGCCAGCTCTCCGCCCGGCGTGTCCGTGCCCCGCCCTGCGCTGTTGAGAGCTGTCATCCTGACCGGGCGTGGACGTTGCTGGGAGACGCGCCCTGGGGACCAGCTGTCAGGGCCGCATCAGGGGCGGAGCAGAGAGCGGGGCGGCTCCGCGTCGGAAGGGAGCCGCGAAGTGCGCGGGAGAAGGAGCCCCGGGAGTGTGCGTCCCGGCCGGCCCGGCGTCCCCTCCACGCACGGTCGGCTCACCTCCGCCCCAGCACCCAGGCCCACAGCGCCCAGCAGCACCCGCTGCCACCCCCCACAGGAACCTATTTGCTGTGGCTGTTTTCGCCCTTCGCCTCCCGCCCCAACGCCACGCTGTCTGAAGGGAAAGTAAAGTGCTTCGGCCCCGCGCCCCGCCCGCCCCGGGGCAGAACGTTCCAGTCTCAGGTGGTCCCGGAGAGCCGAGCCCCTCTTCTGCACAGCAGACCGGCGGTGAGCTCCGAGACCACGGCTGGGGGGCAGCCCGGAGGACACGGGGGACCTGGGCGCCCGCTCCCAGGAGATCACATCGCTGCCAGGCAGCCACCAGGTCATACACCAGCTGGAGGCCACCCCCAGCTCGGGGGTTGAAGGGACGCCCGTGTCGCCTCCAGGCCTGGGGCCTGGTCATTCCCGGCTCTCTGGGAGGCCTCGCGGCCCTGCCCCCAGAAGCCAGAAGTGCTGTGGACGGCTTCTCTCTCAGAAGAGGTGCTGGAGGTGAACTCGAAAGGAGCCCCACCAACAAATTCAGACTTTATAAGCAAATTCATACACCATGAAACTTCTTCCTGACCAGTAGCTGCATATTACTTTTAGGTGAAAAATATCCAGAGGACCCACCCAGCAATGAGCACAGCTGATGGTTTAGACCAGTATTATTTTGCCCAAAGACGCAGTAGCAGATGATCAGATCAAGGTTTAATGTGTATTGTCCAATAGTAAGAGAAATAACTGGTGGCAATTAGGTTATTATCTGACTGTGCCCTGGTTCTGAGATCAAGAATGAGTGGAGTCATGAAAAAGCATAAATTGAAAAATTATTTGTTACCTTTACCGTGCCACGCACACACAAAAAGAGGACGGAGTCTGGGGCGTGCTAACAAAAGAAGATGTCTGTTGACAAACAAACAGATGCCGAGGAAGGAGCAGCAGCCGTGGGGGCTGAGCAGCAGGCCCTCCCCGCCCCCCGGGCTGGCAGTTAGAGCAAATGACGGGGGCTGCAAGGTGCTCGGGTTCCGACTCAAGCAGAACGAGCTTTTCAGGGGTAGGTGTGTGTGTCAGAAGACGCTGCAGGGAGCTCACTTAGCCTCCTGTGACTCAGCTCCCCAACCATAAACTCCCAGGAGGGAGAGTGGTGCCCGAGCCATTGTCACTGCCCCGAGAAGAGAGACCCTCTTGCACCTGCCCTGCACCTGCCCTGTCTCCCAGCCGCGCAGCTCCTCTGCTTCAGCAGCGTTTACGGGCGTTCTGATTGTGCGGAAACAGGTGCAGATGGGGCTCGGTGGGCGACGCGCTGCACGTGGTGGACTCAGAGCTGTGTCGTGCGTCCTGTAGGTCATGGCTCCCACTTTGAGAATTGTGGGGGCCAGTACAATTTCCTTTTCTTTAATGCTGGGCACAACGTGAGACTGTCACATACTGTTATCTTCCGAGCAGCAACAATAAACAGTAGAAGCACCTTAAAGACGTTTTTAGATATTGAAAAAATGTAGTTCTATAAACACTTCGGTGTCCTTGTTTCCCTCCTTCCGTCACGGACGGGTGGGCACCATGTCCGCAGACGGGAGCTGAAGCAGCCCACCCGTGTAGGTGGGCAGAATGGCCCTTGCTGACATGCCCTCATCACAGCACGAGCAAGGCTGGGACCGTCACACGTGGCCGTGTCGAGGCCCAGCCAGCCCAGCCTGTGGGAGGTGGTCAAGGGCTCCAAACAGGGTCTTCCTGGAATTCCCTTTGTGACTCAGCGGTAATGAACCTGACGAGGACCCATAAGGACGTAGGTTCGATCGCTGACCTTGCTCAGTGGGTTCAGGATCCGCTGTCGCCGTGAGCTGTGGTGTAGGTCCTAGTTGTGGCTCAGGTCCCGTGTGGCTGTGGCTTATTCTTATTACTACTTCCTAGTGTTTTTCCAAGTTACTTTAAACGTAATGACGATGATATACTCAGCTGCAGTGGAAGAAAAAGACATGAGTTGTCAGAAAAGAAACGGCACCACATGGTCGTGCTGTTCCCGAGACCTCCCCAAAACACAGCCGTCCCAGCAAAACTTATTGAAAGATAATTCCTTTGTGCATGCATAAAGCTCATTTTTATGCAGTAATCACACACTGTGGTCCCATTCCTTTTTCTATTTGACAAGGGTTGTGAGGAAAAAATAATTGTTGAGTCTACACAGACTAGGAAATGGGAGCGAGCCCACCGGGTGGAGCCCGCTGAAGCGAGGACAGCTCAGACTCCGTGCTTCGCTGGCAGGACTGTCGTGGTGGCGCAGAGCTGGTGGCGCAGAGCTGGCGGCCAGGGGAGGGCGGCCAGGGGAGGGCGGCCGGGGGCAGCACAGGCTGTGGGTGTGCGCAGCTTCGGTCCTTTTCAGAGACACTTTCAGTGGGTCCGCTGCTTCCAGGGGCGGGTGGACTGAGCCTCAGAGTCCGGGGCGGCAGCAGGAAGCCCTGGCTAGAACCTCAGCGTTTGGAAGGAGGCATGCGTTTTACAAAAACACCGTTTTCTCCTCCTCGGGGAGACTAAGGACCTGTGTGCGTGTTGTGCACATGTTTCCCCACGAGGCAGGATTATGTCCGCTTTCTTACAGTGGATGCATGAAGTGGCAAACTCCAAATGCGGTGTGAACTCTCAGGAGCGATGCATGGTGCGCGCGGCTGGGCCGCAGGCCCCCGCTGGGGTTGGCCGGTGAGCCCTGGTCTTTGTGCAAATGGTGGAGACGGGTCAGTGCTCAGTGATGCTCGAGGAGGTGCTGTCCCCGTCCTTTCCTGCCCATCTCCCGGCTGTGGGCTCAGCGCTGGGCTGCCTGCTTGGCAGCTCTAATTTCAGTCTCCCCACGCAGGTCATCCCCGAAGCGTGGCGTCTGTCATCAGCCAGCTTCGCTCTGGGGAGGAGGACGACTGTTCCGTCAGCTGAGTTCTTAGAAAGAAGAGAATAAAATCTTAATCCTGCCCTTGGCCGGCTGATTAACAAATCAAATGGCTTTGTCCTTAGTTGAGACGCAGAAGGTCTGGCCCCCCGTTCTTGTCAGTGAAGAAAACCTTGAATTCTGTTTTCTAATCCTCTTGCGGTGCCCAGCGGGGAGCAGTGATATTTATGGAGGATCGTCTGAAGGACACGAAGGCTATAAATCCCCTCGGCGGGTTTACATTTACCCTGGACCCAAGCAGGCTGCGGGCGGCGGTCTGTCTGAGCTGCCTGGTGGAGGTCTCCGTGGAATTGCTTCTTGTCATCTGTGGTGCACTGGTTTCTGCTTTTAATTGAATCAAGGGTATTTCCAGAAACAGATATTGAGTGAGTTGGGGTACACCGTGCTGTGTAGGAAGAGCCGTTCTGACGTGGGGACAGGGTTCAGGACGGCTTTTATTAAGATGCAGATTCTTGGCTCCCCTTCCGTGATTCTGCAAGAGTGACGCCCAGGACCCCCCCCCCCCACCGTCTTTTCAAGCCGTTGAAGTGCTTCTGATACAGGTGGTCTGAGGGACCCATTTAGAAAAAGCCTGCCTTTGAGAACGTGGAGGAACCCCGGTCTCTGAACTCTGCAAAACAAGCACGTACGCACACTGAGTTCTGGGCACAAGGACGTGCCCAGACAGCAGACTGAAAGCATCGGCCTGTGAGCCGTCCAGCCTCTTGATGCCTCACCTCTGAAGTGCTGGGTTCCAGGCTCAGCAAGACCAGGGCTGTTCCAGAAATCGTTTTGTTTTTATTTTATGATGATTGTGAATCTTGGCAGAGGTCATAATTTCTTTGCATTGGCAATAGAGAAGCTCCTTTTTTTTATGTTTTTATTTTTTATTGAACTATAGTTAATTTACAGGGTTGTCGATTTTAAATGTACAACAAAGTGATTCCATTTTACATACATGTATGTACATACACTTTTTCAGATTATTTTCACTTAGAGGTCACTGCAGAATACTGAGTAGAGGTCCCTGTGCTGGGCCAGGGTTTCAAGTTTACTGCAGGAGGCCTGTTGGCCCCTGTGCTATCGGGACTAATCAGACTGTTCCTCGCAACTCTTCACCCAGAATTTGTCTTTGTCCTTCTGTGTTGTAAGCACCTATGCGTGAGGAAACATATAATTAGTTATTCAGAGTTAGCAGCCGCATTGATAATAAAACCAGCATCGGGGTGTCAGGCTGCTCAGGAATCTCCCCTGTCCTGGCGTGTAGCCCCTCTCGACAGCCGTGGGAAGAGAATTTCAGGGAATCGTCACCTCCCAGCAGTGCCAGCTCTACCCGCTGTAACTTCCAGAGACAAGCACACAGGGCTGTGGTGCACCTAACACGTAATGAGGTTAAAAACGCCGTGGAGCGCAGGAAGAAAAGCGCAATAACAAGAAGCACCCGGCGGACGATTAGACATGAGGGAAGCTGGTGCGGCACGCACACAGAGGGTGGGGGACTGGGCTCTGCGCGTCGCTGGTAAGAGGTAGGGCACCATATGAATAACTGCAGCTTTTCTAAAAAGCCAAAACTCTAGCCTTTTTTAGGTAGAAGTACCCAAATGTAGCACAGGATGTCACATACAATGTGTAGAGGCTGTGGGTTGTCATTTTAAATATCTGCTGAATAAGGGTCAAAGATTATAGAAGTCACTTCGGGGTGTAGACAGAAAAGCACGTGTGAGTGAGCGGACGGAGTGATGAGAGATCCGGGCCAGAGACAGAGGAGTGAGGGGCGGGGCGGGGCTGAGTGAGGGGCGGGGCGGGGCTGCGAGGGGCGGGGCGGGGCTGAGCCGTGGGGGGTGGGGCTGAGCCGTGGGGGGCGGGGCTGAGCCGTGGGGGCGGGGCCGGGGTGCAGGGTGCAGGCGCTCGGAGGTCCTAGTGGCCCCGTGGTGCGTAGCGCGTTAGCGGAAGTATTTTCCTGGATTTTAAACTATAGGTGTTGCCTGATTTCCTGAATTCGTGTCACACTAAAGTGTTCAGTTTGGTTGTCTGGGGTCTTGGCCCTGTGAGGACACCTAGAGCCCAAATGTGAGCAACCGCGCTCGTTAGTAAATTCTGGAAGAATCAGTCTCAGGGGCTCACGCGTTAGCTTTGCGGTGACTTCGCTGTCCCGTGAAACCCTGTGTTAAAGGGGATCTTGAAAACTGCCGGGAAGAGCTTGGTTTTCTCATGACTACAAAATAATCGCTCGGATTTATTTTCTTCCATTTGCATTTTTATTTTGAAGTCAGGGGTAGGGAGTTCCATATTTTTTCTCAGTGACTTATTCTAGACGCTCGTTGAAAGGTTCAGTCAGATTTTTTTCCCGGCTCCCTTCGGTGGACCTTCCGCTCTCCTTAGGGCGGTTTACAGGGCGTGCTGGTAGCTAGGAGCTCATCCAGACCTGGCCGGGGGGATGGCGCCGCCGCTGCTGAGAAGCTGCTTCTGGCCACGGTGCGTGGAGATTTGCTGTCCCCACCGGTGCTGGGGACCCGAGAGCTCTCGGGGTGGCGACGTGGTGACAGACTGCACCTCACGGAGCTCTCTTCCCGGAGCCCGCTGCTGACTTCCAATAACGGCGTGTCTGGAGACCCAGAGTTTTCGTCTCGGAGCTGAGACTGGGGTGGGGGGAGTCCAAGGCTTAGGCCCTGGTGTGAGGCCACTTGGGCCACAGCAGTCCCTGAGTAAGAGGAGAGGCCGCCACGTCCAGGCGAGTGGTGCTTCTGCCAGAAAAGTCTATTGGGGTGGAGGCCGCGAGGGGGACGTAAAACTCGGTCTGTGAGAGCTGATGAAGAGGCGTCTCCAGCACGCAGTGTTATGTGTGTGTCGGCGGGGGACCCCGAGGAGACAGAACGGAGGCAGTCCTGACGGACAGCGACGGTGCTCCTGGAGCTTCTCTGGTCCGTTCACTTTCTTAGGTGCAGGATAGGTGTGATTTCAGACTAATTAGGCATCAGCGGTTTTCCAGACACCTACCGATTTCTGCAGCCACAGCAGTGAGCGAGAATTCCTGCTGTCCCGCGTATACACACGCTTTCATCTCCTGAGACGTGTTCATTCACCAGTCAGGTCACGTCAGTGTTTCTCTGCTTCTGAGACGAGCTGGCCCCCCACCCCCCAGGCTCCCTGTCACCCACACCAAACCCCATGTCCTGCGGGACGCTCCGCCGCCCATCAGCCCACGTCGCCCCGCCATCGTCGTCTACGGAACTCACGTTCTAAGCAGTCAGTCCTTTATTCAGTCAGCTTGTTCAGATTTGAGTTTTCCACCCAGATGTTTTAAGTGTGTGTGTGGGATCTCCTCAATTAGCTTCTAAACTGCTGAAAGGCAAAAGTGGTATTTATGTATAACATTTTTATTTCACACTGAACAAGTTACTTTCGAAAAACGGTAAGGATGATTCCAGGTTGAGGAGAGATTAAGGAATAGCGTCTGAAAGAGCATAATTGGTGATTATGTCTGTGTTCATATGTGTAATGATGTTCCATAATTACATATAATGTATACATAACTTATGAGTAGTTTTGTGTCAAATATTTATATGAGAAAGAGGAACAATAACTGTGTAATAGGACTGCGAGGAGCTGATGGATTAGAAAACAGCTTATAAATGGACATTCATTTCAAATTATTGACTGCAGTTCCCTGAGCTCCGCAGCTGGCCCCTGCTGGTTATCTGTTCATATACGGAAGTGTGTAGTTAACCCGAACTCGTAGCTTGCCACTCCCCCGTTCCCCTTCGATAACCAAAGGTTTGGGGTTTTAACCAGAGATAACTCAAGAGTTTCAGTGCAGGAGAGGCTCAGAGCTTGGTGGAGGGGTGGGGGTGGAGGTTATAAAGGAAGAGCTTTGTCTTGGCACTGACCCCAACCAGACATGCTTTTTCCTGGATTAAACATTTCTTTAGGGTAGTTTGGGGCACTCGGTGGGCACTGGGGAGGTCAGAGCCCCCACCCCGTGGCTCAGCCTGTATCTAGAGCGAGGAAGCAGAGAGTAAAGCCGGCTCCTTTTGTTGGTACCGTCATTAATCATTCTAAACCGACTCGGTGGTGCGGTCACCTGGCTGCGCTAAGGCTGCCACGTTTCGGGGGAGGGGACGCTGAAGGCTACCTGGCGGCTGGTGCTGAAAACAGCGTTTAACAAGGCGCTTAAGCTGCTGTGGGGTCTGCGGTCCCGGGAGTGCTTGGTCCGCAGGTTTAAAAGTTAGAGCCAAGGGTTCTTCTCACTTCGGATTCCTAGCTGCTAGCCGATGGTGGCTTTCGCAAACAGTGGTTCTCTGCCAAGTGCAGGATTTCCGTTCAGCACACACACAAGTATGCCCGCAGTTAAAGGGGAACAGAAGCGGGAATCCAGGCAGGACACTATTTCAATCAAAGGCCGCTGATTAACCTCAGACCTGAAGCTGATTTTCAGGAGGAGACAGGCTGCTGTCTAAAAAGACATGTTGCTCCCTCCAAGCTTTTAAAGTCCATTTCTGGGAGAATAAAAAATGGGGTAAAACGCAGACTAAGGCCAGGACCGCGTCTGTCTGACAACTCTGTCCTCCCTGTCCTGGGGGTCCCGTGAACACTTGCTCAGGGAGTGAGTGAATGAATGAATCAGCCCAGGAGCAGATAGGTCCCAGCAGCCACTGAGAGGACCACAAGCAGGTCGCCGGAAAGTGCTGAGTGTGGACCTACGTCCTTCTCCTTCCTTTGGACTGTGTGACTCTTGGAGGTACAGAACATTCTGGCATCGCCCGCTACCTCGGCCCCCCACCCTCGTGCCTTCATTATTCTGACTGAACCCATCATGGTTTAAAACTAGAACACGGACTTACTGCTAAAATAGACCCAAAGAGGAGCCTCTTGTTGCACAGGGGTTAAGGACCCAGCGTTTGTTACCACAGTGGCTGGAGTCGCTGCTGTGGTGCCAGTGCCACCCGGGAACTCCCGCAAGCTGGGGTACAGCCAGAAAAGAAAAGAAAAGAAAGAAAAGCCGTCCTCTATTCCTACCTGGCAAACATACAGGAATCTAGATTTTTTCTCTGCTATGTCTTAAATTCACACATTACATGTGAGTTCCATCTCATTTTTTTAAAGGATGCAAAAGAGTTTCTAAAAAGAAGTTTCAGAATCAAGAGGACAGCAGAAAGCAATTGCTTTCAGCCTCATACCTTTTTGTTGTTCCTGACAGGTTTTACGCACTCTGCCCTCAGTTAGGCTTTAAGCTCCCATTCTTGAATCACTGCAGATGTGTGTGTTTTAAGCTTCAGCCTCTCATCCCCTGACTGACCGTAGGCCCAGAGGGAAGCAGCGCCGAGGCTCTGGAAACAGAAGAACCAGCTTCGGCTCTTGGTTGTCTGACTTCAGTTTGTGTAGAACCCGTCGGCCGTCAGCCTGGCCGTAATGAAGAGCAGCGGGCGCTCCCTGCGGTCCGCTTGTTAGGACTCGGCGCTTTGACGGCCTCCACCGCCGCAGCCCGGGTTCAGTCCCTGATCTGGGGACTGAGGTCCCACGTCAGGCCCGTGCACGCTGCGGCCAAAACAAAGCAAATAAACAAGAAATCAGCTTTTAAGAAAGGGCAGTAACTGCCTCTTAGGGTTTGTATTAAGAAAGGGCAGTAACTGCCTCTTAGGGTTTGTATTAAGAAAGGGCAGTAACTGCCTTTTAGGGTTTGTACGCGGGTCGTTGGCCTAGTCTTGTGAGCAGTGATACGCCTACAGATGTAAGATGTTTCCAGCCTTGACTTCCTGTTTCCCGTGATGACTTCCGTGTCGTCTGTAGGACGTCGCTGCGGCCTAGTCTTGTGAACAGTGATGCGCCTACAGATGTAAGATGTTTCCAGCCTTGACTTCCTGTTTCCCGCGATGACTTCCGTGTCGTCTGTAGGACGTCGCTGCGGCCTAGTCTTGTGAACAGTGATACGCCTACAGATGTAAGATGTTTCCAGCCTTGACTTCCTGTTTCCCGTGATGACTTCCGTGTCGTCTGTAGGACGTCGCTGCGGCCTAGTCTTGTGAACAGTGATGCGCCTACAGATGTAAGATGTTTCCAGCCTTGACTTCCTGTTTCCTGCGATGACTTCCGTGTCGTCTGTAGGACATCGCTGCCCCGGTGCCGTCCGGGGGACCACCGCTCCTCCTCCGGGCTGGCCCCGCTGCGAGCCCGCGGCAGCCTTCCGCGGCCCCCACGACGCTGCGGCCCACGGCCCTGCCTGCATCTCCGGCCACTAGATGGTGGGTGGGCCGAGGCCGGCGCCCAGCATCCCGGCTTCCACAGCAGCCGCTTGTGTAGCAGGCCTCCTTGCGGGGACCTGATACATGTTTTCATGGACACACCCTGCACTCTGCTCCCTCTGTCCCGTTCGGCCTCACCGGTGTTGCGTTCGAGAAGGAGGGGCCGAGGGAGTTTCCGTCGCTCCCCGGGGCTTCCTGCTGGTGCGCGGAGACCACCCGGCCTGTCCGCTGACGGCCCGCTGTACCGCCTGCCCTAAACAGCCTCGCTCTGGACTGAGGAAGTGCTCGTTTGGGAAATTTAGAGTTCGTCTCATATCAACACTGGCCAGGTTGAACTAGATGAGGTGGTTTTTACCAGAATTTCTGTGCAGAAACACTCTCCATCTTTGTGTTTTCCTCGTGGTTTAAAAAGCTGAGATTGATGCAGTCTTCCCTCTTCTAATGCAAATGGAAAAATCTCAGCTCACGGATTTGCCACTGCTGGCCAAACACATTAGGTTAGGGCTCTGAAAGTTTTTGTTTCTCTGGAATCACAGGAAAAAATGTCACCTCAGAGGATGCAGAGAAGTGGGAGAGGTGCATGACCGTGCAGGTGCCACCAGAGGATGTGACCTGAGCCAGTGCCCTGAGGGACAGAAGCTTCCAGAATCCTAAGGTCACATCCCACCAAAAGATGCAAGGTCGGATGAGTCTGTGGGGCTCCCTGAGTCAATGAGACGTGGCTCTGGTGTCTCAGAGTCGAGATCTCAGGGAGGGATTCGGGCCGAGGAGGGAGCAGATTGGGAGACATTTGGCTGCGGTACCTCGCAGGGCCCCGAGGAAGCTGGAAGAGAGAGAGCTCCCGATCCGAGGCGCGGAGCCGTCCCGGCAGGCTCCCTGCCCGGGGCCTCTGTGCCGCCAGCGTGGCGCTCCATCTGCAGCCCAGCGCAGGGCCCCTCCCCGCTCTTCTCAAGGGGTTCTCATCGTGTGGCCAGACCTAGTGAGCCCCGAAAATGCAGGCTGCCACGCAGCACCCTCAGGAACCCTGGCGGAGGGCGGGGACACGAGCCCGCCGGGAAGAAGAGGTCGGGCCCGTCTTTCTCACGGGCAGAGGCCGGTCAGGGCCGTGAACCCGCGGACGGGCGTCCGTGCGGCAGGACTCTCCCATATTTCAGCTCCCAGGTTAGCGTCTCCCTCCCTGGGGATCGGCTAATGCGGACTCAGGGGCCCTGCAGGCTGACCACGTCGGTGGCAGACAACAGCGTCTCAGGTGAAAATGCGTATTCAGCGGGGTCCCCCACCTTGGCAGCACTGGGCATTTGTCTGTTTTTACACCGGTTTGGTGACCACTCCCCGAAGCACTCTTCAGGAAAGGCCTTAATTAGGACTTCTGCCCACAGCACAGTGTGGGACCCGACGTACAGGAGCCCAGACACAGATCACTGCCACTCAGCCCCGCTCACGTGGGGGAGCAGGTACTGCCGTCTGCACGTCGCTGGGGATCGGCTTTCAGTATGATTTAAAAGGCAGCACCAATGGTAGAATTTTTGAAGATTCATTTTTTTCATCAAACCTGAGATAATCCTTTTAAAAGATAGTACTTGATCAAAAGTCTGTAATGTCTTATGAATTATGGAATAACCCTATGTTTAAGAGATTTTTTGTATATGCAGAATAATGGAATGGATACTTTCTGTTAGATGCTTTCATGAAGTAAATCAAGAAACAAAAATATGACTCCCTCTTCTAATTTATGCTGTTACTGAAAATGAGATGATATATTAATATTTTAAATTAGTGTAATGGAAAGATTCTAATCTGCTCCACATCCAGTTAATTCCCTCTCCATTTTCTCTTTTCCCTTCTCCTCTCTGGAATCGGGGCCCAGCCTTTGCCCACACCAAGGGCCGTCCTTTGAACTCACGTGCCTGGGGAGCCACTGCCTCTGCGCTCGTTTTCCCAACCCTGGGTGCCGCAGGGACAGGCGTCGTACGCAGTTAACACAACCTGAACACGTGAACTCAACAGCAAACATGTTTTTGCACGTTTTATAGTCTTAAAATGATTTTCCTAAACCTCGCCTGTAGCAGCGTCTGTACATGCCTATCTCTGTCTGATCTTGCCTGGGCACTAGGTCAGGTGTCACAGAGGAGACCTGTGACCTCCTGCTGTGAGGTGACAGTCTGTCAGAGCCTGGGGGCGGTGGAGTCAGAGCAGATCGGCCAAGCCCAGGTTTCGGGGGCCCCCGCCCCCTTCCTCGTGGGAGCTGCGTTCCAGCTCCCTTCTTGGCATTTTAACCCTGAGGATCCCACGCGCGAATCCGGGTATTTCATCCGGGCGGTTCTGGCCACGCCCCCTGTGCTGAAGCGCCTCCCCACCTCCCTCCCTCGCTAACCCGGGACCCCGGCCCTGAGCCCGCGGGTACTTCGGCAGAGTCACCTTTTCTCAGGGCAGAGAGTGACTTCTGTTTACCCATATCGCTCTCCAAGTAAGAAAAAACACAGACCGAGAGGAACCCAGGAGACTGTCACCGCAGACGGGTCTTCACTGCTTCTGTGCAATCAGAGCACATCTGTTGTGCAGACCTGGAGCCCGAACTGCACGTGGGCCCTGGCCACGCCCTACAGGCCTTTGCCTTTTTAGCCCCTTGACCTGCAGCTCTCAGACTTCAGGTCTACATCTCAGGCCACCGGTGATTACAAGGTTGTCCGCAGGACTTACCTACGTGGGAGCGGCGCTTTGGGGTTTTGGGGGTGTCGCGGTGCTTTGGGATTCCAGCTGCCGCGTCCCAAACCAGAGAGGAGCTCTCTGCTGGGGCTGCCACCTAGAAGGCTGCCGTGTATTGCTTCTCAGCCTACACATGCGCAGTCCGTCTTACCGCCGCAGTCTGCGTAACTGGCCAGGGACGAGGGTCAGATGAACAGCCGGCTCATGTGCAGCCTCTAGGAATTGTGCCTTTTCTCACCTACGGCCGCAGATGCACCAGAAAGTCAGCGCCTCGGAGCTTCGTCAGCTGAAATAGGCGTCGGTTACCCACCAGGCCCCTCGGACAGCCAAGTGCAGAAATCTGATGATGCAGCCAGAAGAGGGGACCTGCTCATGTCACTTCTTAGCAGGAGAAACCCTAGAGCGAGGGCCACCACCACCCTTGTGACCTGCTGGTGTCCAGCGAGAATGAGCCCCAGTGTCCCAGCATTGGGAGGGCAGGGCCGCTGGGTGGACATGGGGACCTGTGGTGTGAAAGCCTAGTCTTTCCTGTGGGACCAGGGTCCTCCTCACACCAGCAGGCGTGCGTCAGCCCAGGAGACAGGACCGCAGTGTCGCCTCATGGACCAGAGGGCCCAGTGCTGCCCTCTGTCCCCGCTGCCAGCAGGCGGCCCCAAGGCTGGCGAGCTGGAGTCAGCGGTACCTGCCTGCATCTGTACCCACGTGTGTGCCCGCCTGCCCGCCTGATCCCTGCCTTCATGCCTACATAGCCACCCTAAGCTCACCTACACGTGTGCCTGCACTCCTACCTGCTCAACTACCTGTTCCCGTGGCGTTTACACACTTGTGCCCAGATCCGCGTGCGGGCCTATTTACACACCCGTCTGCACGTGCATCAGCACCCCTGCCTTCACACGTGCCCCCACGGGCCCCGACGCACACGCATACGCCGCCACTTCCAAGGCGACTGCCTGCCTCCGTCGCTCGCAGGCACCCGTGCGCACGCGCTGCCGCGCAGAGCCGCGCGCAGGTTGAGCTGAGCAGGGCGCGCTCGCCTCGCCCCACAGAGGGCGTCTGGAGGCCGCGCTGTCTGGTGCCCAAGGTCGTGAACCCACGCGCTTGCATGCCGTCCTTCGGGCTGGCGGCAGGGCTCGCTGGAGCCACGGCGGGGACAAGGGGTGGTGCCTGCCCGGCTCCCGCCCGGCGGTGGCGAGCCTCCTCTTCGCGGCTCTCACGCGCGTCTTGTAAACGCGGCGTCTTGCAAACGCGAGTGTTTTAAGAGAACTCTGCACGCCGGCAGTTCTAACCCTGACTCGTGTGGGTCACTTTGCAAACCAATTTTTAAGGGTTTGTTTCCTCGGCAGCCGAAGGAGCGAACTAGAGCCTCCGCGTGGGAGACGGGGGGTCCTGAGAAGCGCCAGCGGGTGAACGCACCTCGACGCGCTCGAGCAGGAGCTGCGCTTCGGGGCCCGTCGTGAGCGCGTCACGTCAGCAACGATTTGTTAACCGAGGAATATCGGGTGTAGAAATGGGAAAGTGAAATAAATGGGGAGAGACAGCCCCGGAGCGGCCAGCGCGTGGCTGGCTGAGGGCGGCTCACTCAGGAGAAGGAAACCGGCCGGCGGAGGAGGTCGGGGCCGCCCCGGGGACGCGGCGGTGGGGAACAGGCCCGGCTCGGTCGCGGCCGGCCCTGCGTCTGTGACCCTCGGACACGCAGGGCGTCCCTCAGGGAAAGGCGACAGCAGAGGACGCCCCCCGCTCCCGGTCGCCAGTGACAGCAGAGGCGTCCTGAGGCACCTGCAGGTCACGGCGGCCACAGGCGCAGCCAGCTCCGGGCTGTGTGTCGTCCCTGTTTCTGTTTGTCCGTTACTTTCTCCACTTTGGAGATGCGAGAAGGCAGGTCACTGTTTTAATCGTGCTGACCGTCTCATCATGGTCACGTGTCTTTCTGGGCGTCCTCTGTGAACTGCACCGCGGAGAGCTCGGCAGGGCAGCGTCTCAGGGCAGAAGTGACCAAGAGGTCTCAGAGTTTCCCAGGCAGACCTTTGTTTCTCCTCAAGCAGAATGCTGTTGGAAATCACCGGCGCACCAGGGTATTGTTTTCCGCCGTCGTTTCTGTCGCTAGGACAGATGTCTCTAGGTAGGTAAAGTTTTCTTGGAGTGACTGCTGAATTACACAGTTGTCTTTCAGGGAGCTCCTGCCGTGGCACAGCAGAAACGGATCCGACTAGGAACCATGAGGTTGTGTGTTCGATCCCTGGCCTCGCTCACTGGGTTAAGGATCCAGCGTTGCCGTGAGCTGTGGTGTAGCTCGCACACGCAGCTTGGATCCTGCGTTGCTGTGGCTGTGGTATAGGCTCGTGTTTGTAGCTCTGATTTGACCCCTGTTCTAGGAACCTCCATATGCCACAGGTGTGGCCCTAAAAAGCATTAAAAAAAAAAAAGTTGTCTTTTAGGACATGGCAACTTCTTCTACCATTAGAACCCTGTTTCAGTAACGGGGTTGTTCAGATCCCAGAGACCCACAGCCTGCAGTGCCCAGGAACAGTAACTAGCAAAGTAGGCACGCTGTTTAGAGCAGAAGAGTGTTGAAAATGCCTTTTGAATTTTATTTTTCTTAGCTTTTGCTTTTAGCATCATCTGAACCTACAATTTAAATCCTATAAGATTTTTAGAAAAAAGAAAACAGGAAAAAAATAAAAAGGGTTCTATGAATCAGTCTACCACAGTTGGCGAGAGTAAGTCGGAGGTTAGAGTGCTACGCTGTAACAAAATAGAAAGACCGGCCGCTGAGGTCACATCGCCGAGCGGGAGAAGCAGGAAAGGGGATTTGGGGCCGAGTCAGAGCCGGCGGACACGCGGTTTGCAGGCTGACACAGCCCTGCTCCGGGCACCTTGCAGCAGAGTGAGCCCTGGCCTGGGGCCCATCTTGTGAACGTGCTACTCAGAGGGAAAGTGTGCACCAGCGTCTCAAGAAGCCCTGAACACAGGCGAGAGGGGCTGTGGGCCCATTTCTGCACAGGCCGCGCCGAGCCCATGCTTTGGCTGAAACGGCCGCCAGTGTCCTCATGTCCCTCTGGCGGGGACGTTATACACCAGCCTCTTGTGAGCATCTGCTTTTTAATTTGCTGTGTTTTTTCTGCAGTAAGGTGTACGTAGCATAGCCTAACATTTCAACCATTTTAAGTGTGCCGTGCAGTGGCAGTAAGCAGATGTGGTGTAAGCTCGCATTTAGGCAGGAAGGAAAACTCAGATACGCAGGGCTTGAGTCTCAGAGCTGTCAGGGCTTCAGCCGGGATTTGAACCCAGGCCGTTCAGCCCCCAAGTTTGCACTGTCAACCATCAAGCTGTTCTGCCTCTTTGTTAGACCCTGATTTCATTGAATTAAGGCATCTCCCTCCTGGTATTCTCTTCTTCAGGGTGTGCGGTCCTGGAAGGGTGATCTTGAGGCCTGGCGGGTGCGGCCAGCATGCAGTCACTGCCGGGATGTGCTAGTGGACAGAGACCTCTTGGCCCCGTTTCACGGCTGTGCGGGCCCCACAGACAGCGTGGAGCTTCCTGGGCCACGGTTGTCATGACCCCTGGGAGAGTCCAGAGCCGTGCAGCTGGGCGTGTGGACAGGTCGGCTTCTGGGTGCCAGTGCAGAGTCCCACAGACGAGGCAGCAGGCTTGCGGCCGAGAGCCTGGGCCTAGGAGGGCTGCCACAGCGGCCGGCAGGGGAGTCAGATACAAGCCTGGTCCATAAAACAGACGTTCCTGGGGCTCGCGCTGAACCCCTACAACAGTCAGATGCACGCGAGGCAACGTACTCCCTGTGGTCGCGCAGGGCACGTCCGGGAGCAGGGCGCTCCCCGCTGACCAGGCGGGCGGGAGGCCCTGTGGCGGGGACCGCGAGATGGATGCGCTCGGGCAGCCGGGCTCCCGACCGTCGCGAGCGCCTCTGGGCCCACGGCCCCGTCTCCTCGCAGGGTCCCACTGCCTCCATGTCTGGCTCGCACCCTGGCTGGTGCGGGTGCTGTTGCCTCGTGAGGCTGAAATGCCCCCAGAGGCGTCCGTGCAGAGCGGTGGCGCTCGTGCTAGGTGCTGACTCCAACGGGGGTGTAGAGAAGAAAGGACCGGACAGGGAGGCCCTTCCGCCCTTTCTTACTCTCGCCGCCAGGCCGCTCACTCCCGCCTCAGTCAGGCTGCAGCTGGCGCCTCAGTCAGGCTCACGATCTCCCCGCCTGGCTCAGCTGCGTTGTCCAGTAGGTCAGAGTTTACAGAGAAATGGGAATAATCACATTCAGTCCTGTCACTTGACCCGACGTGGCTGGGGACCGCTGGGTGCGGGGGACCAGCGGAGCCCACACAGGTGGAGACCCATTTGGGGCGTCAGGATCTTGCACCCTTGTGCCTCCAGACCGTGGCTCTCAGGCTGTGAGCGTTTTCTGAGGTTTTGTGGAGCCCAGATTCCCCACTGAACAGAGAGACGCTGAGCACAGAGCCATTAGCACGGTTTACGCGGGCGCCGCGGGGTCCTGCACGGGCCACTGAAGGCTTCTAATGGGGTCCTTCAGAGCGGCGACCTCCCGGCAGACGGATGGTGCGTGCGCACCTGTGCCAGCCTTCCAGGGGGACCGTCCATCCTGTCCTCAGACTTTCAAGGACATTGCGGCCGGAAGGACCCAGTTAGATTTAAAGCCAGTGCAGTTACCGTCAGGCTCAGGCCTGCACTACCTCTAAGGGCGACACCTGCTCTCATCTGATGGGAGGTGCTCAGGGTGACAGCTTATTCTGGGCTCTGTGTTCATTTCCAGGGTGACAGCCCTGTGTACTCAACCGCTATGGCTTCGCGTCACCGGCCGTAGGGCTCCCGCGAGGCAGTCACGGGTGGGCTCCTGACCCGCGTGCAGGCAAGCGCCCAGGGAGACAGCTGTGCTCTGTCCATTGCTGCTCACCCCACGGGCAGCCCCCACTGTCCCCCTGCCTGTTCGGGGAGTCGCTGTGGGCTGTGAGCTGCCCGCACGTGTGAAGGTAACTCGGCCACACGCACCTGGACCCACCTTTGTGGTTCCAGTCACACAACAGGGGCCGCATGTCCACAACCTTCCAGAGGGTTCCACCCGCAGCCTCGAGGGTGTGCACGGTGAAGGCGCCGGCCTTCCAGACGGGCCAGGCCCTCCTCACATTCTCGAATCCTCTGGACAAACAGGAGTCGGCTGCCGATGGCCTTTCTGATCCGGTTGCCATGGGGACGGCGGTCAGGTGGAGGAGGAGCGGTAGGAAAGTTATAAAAAGAAGGCTGTCATTAAAACCCGGCCGCGTCGGCTCCCGTCTCGTTTCCATGGCAGCAGAAGCAGGATCCCCTGGCCCGGCTCCTGGGCTGTCAGTCAGCGCCGGGCCTCCTCGCAGCTGCGCTGAACGCCTCCCAGATGTCGGAACCGGAAGTTTTCTGGGGTTCACACAGGAGACCCTGAAAACTGCCGGGGCCCAGGCATGCAGCCGCACCCCCACCCCAGGGTGGCCAGCAGGGCCCGAGGCCCCTTCCTGGAGGGTCCCATCTGGGGGAGTACAGCCAGCAGGTGGTGGCCAGGGCTGTCGGGGTGACACTCTCACTCTCCGCGGCCTATCCTGGGCACCCCGCTGCCATCAGGCCCCCCCACACCCCCGGCCCTCGCTGCCCCATTGCTGGTCTCTCCTCTGCTGACCTTTGAACCTCAGCCCCCTCCCCCAAAGGGTGCTCTCCTCTTGCCTAAATCACGGGTGACAGTGTCTCACCTTTCCGTGAAGACGCAGCATCCTTGCTCTTCTCAGAGCACTTAGAATCTTCTCACAGGGACGTTTACCTGTGTCCTCAAGACAAACGACTTTTCACCCCAGTTTGGGGGGAGACAAAAGTTTGTGTTTTAGAGGGAAGAGACACCATTCTCCTTCGCCTAGAAAATTCATGCAATTATTGCCTTGGCTGCCTGGGAGGCTTTTCTGCGACTCACTCCAGCGGCCTTTAGGTCTGCAGATGAAGCGCAAACACAAGGTTAATTGGTTTACACGTTTTCCTTTCCCTTGGTCAGCCCCATTTCTTCACACTCAGGTCCAAATGTATGCAAAATACCCATAGAGCATAAAGCACCCGCAGAATTCCCACATGGTGGTCTCTCCCACACAACTGGAACTTTAAAAATACACAGGAGCTGAGCATTTTCACAGGAGAACACCAGGCAAAATGCATAAAGCAGCACACGCTTTCGTTTCTGGGGTTTTTTTTTTTTTGGTTTTTAGTTTTTGGTTTTTTTGTCTTTTTAGGGCCACACCCACAGCATATGGAGGTTCCCAGGCTAAGGGTCAAATCCGAGCTGTAGCCGCCGGCCTACACCACAGCCACAGCAACATCTGAGCCTGCAGGGCTAGTAGAATTCCAGTTCTGTATGTCTTCAATTATCAGAAGAAAACTGACTGCGACCTACACCACAGCTCATGGCAGTGCCGGATCCTGGGGGCCAGGCCCTTCTCACTGCTCTTTAAAATGTGCGTTTCCACCCGTTTGTCCCACCAGTGCTGATCGAGCACACCACTGGGCAGCAGGCAAAAGACTCTAGCTCGTGTGGAAAAGCTGCTATCGGGGCGGAGGGCCGGTGACACACACAGGAAAGTTCGGCGTGAATGGCAGAACCCCTGCTCCGGGAGCCTAGCTCTGCTCGCTTCTCTCGGAAGCCCCCTCCCTGGCTGCCCTGCTCAGCACTTCCGGACACGCACGCCTGTCACTCACCTCCTGCCCCGCCCGGGTGACAGGTCAGTGTGGCATCAGCCTGGGTAGTCACAGGGCACAGGCCCAGCAAGCTCCTC
>PVHT021183708.1:960088-1014367 GCA_004024745.2 Catagonus wagneri | reverse complement strand
AGACTGTCACCCCCCTGGGTTGTCACCCCCCAGACTGTCACCCCCCCGGACTGTCACCTCCTAGACTGTCCCCCTCCAGGGTCACCTGCTGGGGACAGGAGGCGTGTTTCACACCCTGTGATTCCCTGGGCTCTGCGCACTTAGGCCCGGAGCTCAGGATGTGAGAGCAACATGATACATGAAATGTGCGTTTTGTCCGCAGACACACAGAAGAGGGAGCAGGCAGTCATCTGCAGGACAAAGTCTGATGAAACGAGACCCAGAGGCCAAGGTCTCCAAACAGAAATATAAACACAGGCCCACAGAACAGCACACGCTAGGGTTTGACAGCCAAAGCCTGGTCCGGGTCACCCAGCTCCCCCGACCCCTAAATCATCCCACTGACTATTTCGTGTTTCCCCCCGGGGACCCACAGGCACTTCGGCGCCAAAGCTGAGCACCCCGCCTTCCCCTGCTTCCGGTTTCTCATTTTCTGTCCTGGTGAAAACCACCGGAATGCACCCAAGCTGTCCGACCCCGAGCCCTTCTCTCCCCTTGTTCAAGTCGAAGGGCCCTGTGGATTCGTATGTCCTACTGTGGATCTCAGCTCCCCTCTGCCCCACAGACGAGGCTGTCTCCCGTCTGGGTCCCTGGTGCGCACCCAGCCCAGGGTGACCGTCTGCAGCCCAGTGTCCCTGCCCCCAGCAGCGCACTGCCCGATGCCTCTGACCTGGCTGGCTAGGGCCCAGGTGGAAGTCCGGATCCTCCTTCCCGACGGCTGTCCTCACACAAGTCCCCTGGGGACGTTGCTGTGGAAGATGCCAGCGTGGCGGCCACCCGTCACGCAGCACCACCCATGCATGCCCCTCTGCAGCGCTCACCGCAGCGCAGGACCCGTTCCTCAAGCATGGTTGCTCCACCTCGCTCCTCTCGGCAGCCTCGTCCTACACACGGGCTCACTGTCTGTTAGATGCCCAGTGTGTTTGTTGAACTCAGGCTGAATTGTTTTCACTGAGGGCAAGATGAAGTGTGTAGTGAGTTGCAGCATAAATTAACTTGATTTGAAGTCATCTGAATGACCACGGCCAAAGACTACTGCTTTGGTCACACGGTGGTACCCAGGCAGCTGCTCTGGAGAAATGATGCCAAGCAGCAGTGTGGGCGCTGTCCGTGGTCCTGATTCTGTGCTTTCAGATGCGGAAATAGAGCGTCAGTGTCTGCAGGCGCACAAGCCTGGAAAGCGTGGGTGTGGTAGACGTTGGACTCTACGCACAGGCGTTTCACCAGCTGCGGTGATAGAGGAAATTAAGCAACAAAGTGTAATAAGAGAACATATCATCTCGGTTTCACCCCCCCAAATGAAAACCAGAATAAGAACAGTCAGTTTTCTTCTGATAATTGAAGATATATAGAACTGGAATTCTCCTAGCCCTGCAGGCTCAGAGGGAGGACAGTGGTGTATTTTACAAGGATGTAGGCTGTAATAATTGAAGAAAACCTCTCTGCAGAGCTCTAGCTGTGGAAGAGAAGTTCACGCCCTTTGGAGGCTGAAAACCACTTCTGTGGGCTTGTCCCGCAGTGAGCGCTAGGCTGTGAAGAAACATGACTGCATCTGCACAGGTTCTCCTTCCTTTGGTTTTTAGAAACAATTTACACAATGGATTTTCTCTATATTTACATGTAAAGGTCATTTACCCATAATCTGCATGTCACTTATAAAATTTATAAAAAATTGGTTCTCTAGAGTTAATGAAGACTGAAATTATGTATTTAAGATAAATCCTGGCTGTTACAAAGTCCTTGAAGTACATGCACACACAGGTAAGTGGGATTCCTGCAGCTTGTGAAAGGAGCACTCGTTAGGCATCTGTCGTCAGTGCTGTTTTGAGCTAGTCATGACTTACATTGCTGCGTTTCATTCTTAGTAGGAAGTTCTGTCCCTTTAGCGTGAACATTTTCAGTTACCTCTGTATTTGTTAGCCCGACAGTGCCTGTAGTGTATAGCAGTGCATATTTGCATCAACAGTACTTGAGCTTATAATTTCCAGTCACTGGATTTGGAAAGATGTTCGTATTACAGTTCAGATATGAGTAATCAATATCCTTTTTGATAAAGTAGGTAAGCACATAATGTCCTTCAAATGCGGTTGTCTTTGAAACAGTTGTGGCCATGTCTGAGTTATTTTGCTGCAAAGAAGCAGAAATGGGCTTGGTAGGTGGCTCGGGGTACCTGCCCTGCTGAACGGACCGTGGCTAAGATAGCTTGAGACAGGGTTTATGCACCAGGGAGAGGGCTGTGTCCACACAGCCTTCCAGTGGCATGTCTGCAGCCCTTTGGTTGCCTTGACAACACCCAGCTACCCAGGCTCCCATGCGAGTGAGTGTCCTGTCCGTGTGAAGTACATTTGCTCCGTCCAAGCTAAACTGCTCGCCATTCCCTGTGAAAGCGCTGTCCACTCTTGTCTCCAGCTGCTGCTACCACACTGTCTGAACTACCACCTCCTTGTGGTGTGTTTTGAAATCAGAAATTGTGATGCTTTCATTATTTTTCTTTCTCAAGATAGTGATTGCATTGGCTCTGTAGATTACTTTGGAGAGTGTGGATATTTTAACAATATTGTCTTCTAATCCATGAACATTGGATGTCTTTCCATTTATTTGTGTCTTTAATTTCTTTCATCAGTGATTTGCAGTTTTCAGTGTCCAAGTTTTTACATCTTTGGTGAAGTTTATTTCTAAGCATTTCATTCTTTTTGACATAAGTGGGGTTGGTTTTTAGATTTCCTTTCTGGTTGGTCCATTCTTAGTGTACAGTAACACACAGGTACCTGCATCCTGATCTTGTACCCTACGACTCTACTGAGTTTGTTTATTATGTATAAGTCTTTTCATGGTGTCCTCAGGATTTTCTACATATAGGGTCATGTCATCTGCAGAGATAGTTTTACTTCTTCTCTCCCAATTTGGATGCCTTGTGTTTCTTTTTCTGGCCCAAATGCTCTGGCTAGGACTTCCAATACCATGTCAAATAGAAGTGGCAAGAGTGGTCATCCTTCTCTTGTTCCTGATCTTAGAGGGGAAGCTTTCAGCCTTTCACCATTGAATATAATTCCAGCCTTGCTCTTCTCACATATGATCTCTATTATGTTGATGTAAATTTCTCCTGTACCTGGTTTGTTGAGTTTTTAACACAGATGGATGTTGAATTTGGTCATACACTTTTTCTGCATCTATTGAGATGATCGTATGATTTTTATCCTTCTTTTATTAAGGTGGTGTGTGTCACTGTTGTTGATTTCCACACACTGAGCCATCCTTGCATCCTAGGGATAAATCCCACTTGATAATGGCGTATGACCCTTTTAACGTGCTTTTGTATTCAGTTTGCTAGCATTTTATTGAGAAATTTTTTATCTGTATTCACCAAGGATATTGGACTCTGGTTTCCTTTTCCTGCAGTGTGCTTGTCTGACTTTGGTATTAGGGTAATGTTAGCCTGGTAAAGTTTGTTCGGAAGATTCCTTCTTCGTCAGTTTTTTGGAATAGTTTAAGATGTTCACTGCAGCATTAATCACAACAGCCGAGATACGGAAAGAACATAAAGGCCCACCGATGGGCGAGCGGGTAAAGAAGGTGTGCACATGCACGCAATAGAATACTGTTTAGCCTTAAAAAGAAGGAAATCTTCCCAAATGCAACAACATAGGTGAAGCTTGAGGCCCTTATGCTAAGTGAAATAAGCTCGTCGCAGAAGTGCAAGTATTGCCAGACTGCGGTATATGAGGAATCTAAAATAGTCAGACTCCTGAAGCAGAGAGTGAAGTGGTGGTTTCCAGTGGCTGGGGGCAGTTTCTGTTCAAAGGGTATAAAATCTCAGTTAGGAAGGGTGAGTGAGTTCTGCAGACCGGTGTACGACGTGATGCCTGTAGTTCAGACCGTACCAGCTAACGCCTGTAGTTAACGGCGCCGTGCTGGGCACTTAAACTTGGTTATGATGATAGACCCATGGAAAGTGTTCTCGGCACCAGAAACAGGAGGGCAGGAGGGAGGTGCAGGTGAGGGACGTGCACTCCTTCCGTCGTGGTGATGGCGCCGTGACTGTACGCGTGTCTCCAGCCTTACTAGACGGTGCTCGGTAAATGTGTCCTGATTCCTGTGTGTCATTTAAAACCCAGGAACGCTGCTCTGAATATATGATGCACGTAGGAATGAACCAACTACCAATTAAGAAACGACCGTCGAACGCATGGGCTCGATGCCATATTAGCACCCGGAGCTCATTACCCCACCTGATCTCCCTCCCTCGTTCCACTGACCGGTCCTAGAGGCTTTCATTCTTTACGGCTTCTCAGTAAACCCCCAAATTTAACTTTTATAAGAGGGTGAAAGTGTGGTATTAAGAACTGCTAACCATCAGCAGTTCCTGTCGTGGCTCAGTAGAAATGAATCTGGCTACTGTCCATGAGGACGTAGGTTCAATCCCTGGCCCCACTCAGTGGGTTAAGGATCTGGTGTTGCTGTGAGCTGTGGTGTAGATCACAGACATGGCTCAGATCCCACGTTGCTGTGGCTGTGGCTCAGGCTGGCAGCTGTGGCTCCTATTCGACCCCTAGCCTGGGAACCTACAAATGCTGCAGGTGTGGCCCTAAAAAAAATATATATATATATATATATATATATATAGAGAGAGAGAGAGAGAGAGAGAGAGAGAGGTAAATTGTTTATCTTCAATAAAGTGAAATTTGGAGTATCTATGATTTTCAAAGCCTTTGGCACTTTTTAAAGACAAATTCTAAGATCAGAATCCTAAGTAATAATAATAATAATTCCAGAACAGGCAAGGGAATAAAGACGGTGTCATCAGGACGTGACAGCGGAATATTACCGGAGACCTTGCACTTTGCCAAGGAAGGGAAGGTCGGCCCTCCTGGCCTTGCGCAGCTAACAGCATGTCTTACACGCGGGAGGGGTGGGGGGCGCTTGTCTGTCCTGCTGTAGAAGCACCTGCATTAGGCCCGGCCAGTGGCTCTGGTTCCTCCACCGTCTGTGATCCGCCTGGCACGCTGTGCAGGGAGAAGAGACATGCGCAGCCGGGCCCTCACCGGTCCCCGAGGCCATCGAGCCGGACCGAGGGGCAGGAACCCAGGGCAGGTGAAGGGGCCGCAGCAGTTGCAGAGCACGGCGGCCCAGCTGTGGGCTTGGGCAGGACTTGGCTTTGCGCGGCACGGCCGTCTGCCTAGGAAGCACCACAGCTGCAGGCGTCAGCCTCCTGGACTTCGTGCCCCGTAACTCAGGAAGCATCCAGGCGTTTCACTGCGGCCAGGATGTGTGTCTCTAGTGGCCTTCCCGGCTCTCTTCTGTGTCAGCTTTACACGGTGGCCACTTCCGTTTCTGGAAAGGAAAATCACTGAAGTTCTGAGTCAAAGAAGCAAGGTCCCTTTTGTCCTGCAACGGGAAGGGCTGACCTCGGTCACCCAGGCCTCTCAGGACACCTGAGAAGTTGCAGGTGTCTCCCAGATCGGCTGCTCGCTGCTCCATCCATTCTAGGGCATCTGTGCTCTGACACCATCCAGACTCGCGGGTGCAGGTGAACCGGACAAGCTCTGCCGGGTGCAGACAGCGGGCAGTGAGCGCCGGCCGGCCCCCAGCGCGGGGGCAGGAGTGTAGCCCCGAGAGGACGGTGCTCCCAGTGCAGGCCTGGCGGGAGAGGCCCCACGTTGCGCACACTTGCCTGCAGCCCTGGGGCCCTGGTCCCCGCGGTCCGCCTTCCCCACAGCGCCCTGCCCCCAACTCTATTTTGGGTGCTCTTTTTCTTTTACTTTTCAGTCTCACAAATACTTGAATTTTTGAGTGCTAACATTATCTTAGAGAGAAAAGCTCAGAAAAAAAGGATGGGATTGATCCCGACAAGCTTGCCGGGATGACATATTAAGAGCACATCGGCTGAGAAGCACAATGAGGAGGGCTGTAATTACTGAAGGAAAGCTGCCGGCCCTGCGGGGGCGGGGGGCACTCACGAACCGCAGAGGCAGGAAGTTTCGGGGCCTCCGTGTCCCAGGCAGACAGGCCGCTTGATTCCGGGAGCTGGGGCCCTGCGCCGGCTGCCCGGTGCCGACTGTGCAGGCTTTCAAAGCTGGGAGGCGTACAGGACGCAGCGGGGGCTCACCCGCTGGCCAGCGCCCACGCCGCTCTGCATTTCCCCGCGCTGCGGGCGCCAGCACCGAGGCTGGAGAGCCAGTGTCATTCACTCTGCCTTTCGCTTCTCCGGCCCCGGGAGCGGGGCTGACCAGTTAGCAGCCAGTGTGTGCTGCTTTTCTGGGCACCGTTTCAGCGGCGGTTTAATTCCCCCACGAGGTGGCCCGGCGCCCTGCTCGTCCCGCGTCGCACCCGGGCACCGCCTGATCGTGGCCGCGGCCCAAACAGAAACAGTTGGAGCCCCGTCAGATGTGCTTTCCAAGCTCAGTGTCAGTCTTGGGGCCCGGGAAGGAGGAATTCATTTCCCACAAAGCTGTGCAGGCCTTAATTAGTTCTTGAAAACCTAAGCAAGCATTTTTTTGCTGGTTCTCTCAGAAAGATGCTTGCTTTGAAGAAGGGACCGAGGCGTGACAACCAGCGATGCTTTTACACAGACGCACTCCCACCCCCGAGGCCGCCCAGCCGGCTGCCAGCAGCTGACCTGATAAGCGCTGAGCCTGTCAGGACAGACGCAGACAGGAAGCGCCCCGACTGGGATGTGGCGGCAGAACCGGGCAGTGGCCCCGCGCCGTGTGGGAACGGGTCACGGGGCGGCGGGAAGGCGAGAGGAGGAGGCAGAGAAAGGGGCGCCCTAAGCGGTGTGCGGCCAGCACGGAGGGTCGGGGCTGAGCCTGCGGGACAGAGCGGCGGCCCCTCCGATCCGCCCCGCCAGCACCGCGCTGCCCCTCGGCCCTCCGCGCCCCAGCCCAGGCCCTCGGACAGCCGTGCTGATGCGCCACAGGCCCTGCGCCACCAGGACGCGGTCCCGGAAAACCCTAAGGATGTCACGGGCTGGGACCTCGAGGAGGTTATGCTCTGGGCGTCTGGTCTGGGGGACGGGGCTGTGTGTGACCTCGGGGTCCCAGGGGAGCGGTCAGTGTGCTCTCACCCACCTGCACAGGTGGCATTTTCAAAGGACCTGACCCGCTCGGGTGGAGCTCACAGGCGGTGGCACCTGGAGGGCGGGCGCGGACGCGCGCTGGACGGCTCGCAGGCCTGGGAGGGACGGAGGGAGCGTCTGAACCTCTCTGCCCCCTGGGCAGGGCCCTCTGCCGCCCCCCGGCAGCTCGGGGGGAGAAGGGAAATGTGAGGTGGGCAGCCCCTCCCTCGGCCGCAGGGCCCCATCCTCCCTCACAGGCCTCGGTCCCCAGGCCTCGATTTCACGTCCGCGGCACGAACCCCCACACTCGCCACTCAGGCCCCTCGAGTAAGGATTCCCGCAGGGCTTGTCCTCGTGTGTCTGCTGCTTTCCTCCGTCTTCTTGCTGAGGAGTAACAGCAAACAGCGAGGCTTCTCACTCCCCCCATCTGGGTCTGTAACCCCGGTTTTTGTGGATTCCGCCCGCACCCCAGCTTTCCTGAGGGTCCTGTGGGAGCAGAGAGGGGCTGATCCAGCCAGCAGCAAAGCCGGACCCTTAAGGCGACACACAGGACGATGCCTGCAGCCGCCCCATCGCAAGGCACTCGCGCCGCCCGGGGCAGATGGGGCTCCACGGGCTTTTGTGATGTTTTCGAGCTAGTAGACGCCGTGGCTGCTTCCTTTGCCGCACCTGAGGTTTCTGAGCACCAGGACGACGGCCGTGTGGCCGGCGCGCAGTAAACCCGCTCCTTCTGGGCTCGGGCCTCGGAGCACGACAGGTGCATGCGGTCAGCGTCGCCTGCCCCGCGCGCCAGCGGCACAGCGTCTCTCCTCCGCGCCTTGCTGCTGGTTGTTTCCGGTTAACCCGACCGCTCGTGCTCGCCCAGCCTTTCCACCGACGGAAACACCTTGGAACCGAGTCCAGTTTGGGCTGATTATGAGCAAAGTGGCTCAGTCAGGCACGGCTTTCGTGTGCACAAACGTTTCCACGTCCTCTGGGTAGTTTCTGAGATGCGGTTTTGCTGGGTCATGGGAACGTGCTGTTTGACTGTGAAAAGCTGCCAAACTCTCCCCCGGTCTTCTGCGTCCCCCCCAGAACGCGGCTTCACGTACCTTTAGCTCCTCTATAGGTGTGGCGGCTCCTCAGAGTGGACTTTCCGTGTACCCTGACTCGCGCCCACTGCTCTGTCTCACCGGCATCTTTGCCCACAGCCTCTTCCTTGGTGACGTGTGCAAACCCCTTCTGGGTTGGCGGGTCACGCGTTGTCTTATTGCAGAGCCTGAGCGTCTCCGTGCCCCGGACACGGGCCCCGTGCAGCGTTCTCGTCTGCAAACACCTCTTCCTCCCATGACTCGTCTTTTCAGTCTCTTAAAAGTGCCTTTCAGGCACACAGGTTGTTGACTGGGATGGAATCCATTTTCTTAAGTTGAACTTTAAAGTGGATCTGTGCCAAAAGTTCTTGCAGTCACTCAAGTTCAGATGGACTCATTTTGGTCAGAGCATGGGTTTATTGTCTGCATCAGAAAAGACAAAGCCATCTCATTAGTAGGACATGACATGAGTCATTGCTGGTGTGAGTGTGCGCTTTACTGAGCCTGGATTAACTCCTTTGGTGGGAGAGCGATGTCACAGACTTACAGGGTCTGTCACTCTCACCCCTAAGGAGGGTGAGGGTCTCTAACCGGGACCGGGGTCCCTCAGGACAGGGGTGGGTGTCGTCCGCCCAGCACCCCCTCACATGTCAGGTACCCTCCCAGTGGCTCCCAAGCCCCAGACCCCAGTCCATGGTCACCGCCTCGCAGGCCCTTCCCGCGTGCCCCCCGCACACGGTTCCGAGGGGGTTTCTCCCGAGCTGCCGAGAGACGGCCGGGCGAGCCCGGGGAGCAGCTGAGAAGCTCGGTGTGTGCAGAAGCTGCGACTCTCCTCGTTTTAAACCGTCTTCACGTTGTTTCTCTCCCCCCGTATATCAGTGTACATACACGTGCGTGCACACACACACACACCGACGGGCCGTCTTCTGCACACAGACCTGCGCGCCCAGCTGAATCACCGCAGTTGCACAAGACCCTGTGGGCCGCAGCCCCGGCTGTCGGCAGAGGCTGGCTGCGGACGGTCACCCTGGCCCTGCCGGAAGTGGCTCCGCTGTCCTTGTCCCCTAGGCGGCTCCAAGGAAACACCACAGACGTGGATTCCTGGCGGCTCCGGGGGCTGGAGCCCAGGTTGGCGCCAGCAGGCTCAGCGTCCTCAGCTGGAGGAGGCGTGGGGGCCTCTCCCTCTGTCCACAGACACGGACCCTGCCGCGGGCTCCACCCCCCTGGCCTCATCGCTTCGTGACAGCGTCCCCTCGGGGTGGGGGCTCAGCACAGGACTCTGGGGGCAGACAAGCCCAGAGCTCACGCCGCGCCCCCTCACCCCAGGCCCGGCGCCGCTGCTTCCTGGCCGAGAGGCCTGCCCAGGGCGGGGGCCGGGGCGCGACGGGGCCCACGGAGGAGGAAGGCACGCCTGCCGGGAGCCTGGGTCTGAAAAGCAAAACGGGAACAGTTTTGCTTTGGAAAGCAGAATCCTGATGGCAGAGTAATTATTAAAATAGCTTTGAAATCATCTGTGCTGCTTCAAGGGAAAAAAAGATTTAGAAACTCACCTTGTTGCTTAATTGGGACAATTACACGTAAAGTCTGTCAGAGGCCAGGAGTGCAGGAGAAACCTGAGCCTTCAAAGAATCTGTCCTAGAGACATGCTTTTCCTCATCAGGGCAGGTTCCTTTAAGAAAATTATACGCGGGGAGAGAATTAGATAAATTGCCCTTGAAATTTCTCCATTCTCGTCTGGCGAGATAAGCCCTCCAGCCCCAGACGAAGGGCTCCTGAGCGGCTCTCACTGCCCAGCCCGGGAAGGTCTGTGATCACAGGGCCCGAATTTTCTGAACCAGACGTCAGGACAGCAGACCTGACAAGTACACGTGTATTTATAAAGACACTGCGATGAGGTCTTTGAAATGGAAAATGGCCCGCGAACGCAGGAGCTATAATGAGCGGCTCTGACACAGAAATAATTTGGTTCTGGGCCTTTTTCATGATGTCATTGATACAGCATTTCTTTGTCCAGGTTTGAAGTGTAAAACGGTTTTGCTGGACTGCTTCTCCCACGTCCCCACCCGTGACACGCAGCAGATTTCGGTTCTAAAGGAGCCGAGTCACGTGCGTCAAAAATAGCTACTT
Organism: Catagonus wagneri; assembly: GCA_004024745.2. Taxonomy (NCBI): domain Eukaryota; kingdom Metazoa; phylum Chordata; class Mammalia; order Artiodactyla; family Tayassuidae; genus Catagonus; species Catagonus wagneri. The sequence goes on along the minus strand of PVHT021183708.1, from coordinate 1,004,077 downwards.
TTCTCTCAGTGAAGACGACCAAACAGCACACACACAACAGTCAGATCACATTTAAATGAAACCTGTCGGCACATGATACACAGAATTGCCTTTTTCACGCTCAGCCCGTTGAGCCCTGGAGTCTGTCCCACTTTAAGCACATCTGATATTAAATTTTAAAAGCTGTGCATGCAGGAGCGGTCAGTGCATTTCCGGTAGCACTTCGTTGCACAAGGCTCCCTCCCGCAGGGTCTGTGAGGTGCGGTCTCCCAGTCAGGTGAGCATTTGCAGGTGATTATCTGCAGAGCGAGGGGCAGGTGGGGAACCTGGGCCAAGGTCGCCTTCGCCAGTGAGCTCGGGGTGCAGGTGAGGGGAGAGGACACGGGGCTGGTTCAGGAGGGCGGGGATGGGCTGCAGCTGCGGTCCTTGCGATGGGCGCGTCTCCACAACTCTGGGACACAGGTTCGATTCCGGCCCAGCACAGGGGGTTAAGAATCCGGTGTTGCCACAGCTGCTGCGTAGGTCGCAACTCCAGCCCGGGAGCTTCATATGCTGCAGGCGGCCAAAAAAGATAAAAGGAAAGACCACAGACTTGGTGGCGGTGGCAGCGCCAGCGAGAGGGGCGTCACGGGACGCGGGCACCGCGTTGGGAGTGAGGGACGTCCGCGCAGAGACAGATGAGCTGGTCACGGGCGCAGCCCTGAGCCGGGCGCTTCCCTGGGGGAGCCCGGAACGCAGAGCCGCCGCTGGCGCCGGGGGACTGACTGCCGGGCATCCTCTCCCGCTCTGCTTCCACAATCCAGAGACGCACACTCACTGACACCAAACGCAAAGAAGCCAACTTCGCAGCCTGCTGCTCCATCAGGCCTCGTGAGACTCCGGGGCGCACGTGCCCGGACATGTCCCTCTTTACCAGCAACTCACGGCCGCCAGCAGACTCGGGGCAGCTGCAGGTCGGCGCCTAAGTGTGTGCTTTGCAGACGTGCTGCTCTTCTCCAGAGGCTTGCAGAGGTTCACAGGGACAGGCGCATAAACACGTGACTGTGCACATAGCAGAGGGGGGCGAGACCCCACGAGCAGCGCGCGCTCTTCCGCGTGTGGGTTAGTGGCGTGTGTCTCCCTTCCTGGCGGGAAGAGGCCTCGCAGTGGCAGCGCCGGGAAGAGTCGGGGCGGGCCGGCCGGGAGCGGGGGTGCCCGTCCGGACTCTGGGCTGGGCTTGTGCTGCAGCACTCCTCCAGGCCCTTGTGGTATTTGTCTGCTGCTGCAAGCCTGAGTCCTACGTCTTTCTACATTTATTTTTTATTTCAGTTGCCAGAAAATTATTCTCTTAAGGTGTTTTTTTTTTATATGTATAGTTTCGATTGGCTTTATTTCATTCAGGCAAAATGTGGTGTTTAGGGTGAAAATCTGGGATCTCCCGGGAAATCACGAGATGCAATCTCTTTTCAAGTAAAGGAATTGATCCTTCTCAGGCCCTGAACAGATCCTACTTTTCCTAAGAAGCCTCAAGCTCTCATTTCACCAGAGTAAAAGGTTAAAGCATACGTGCTGCAGAGGAGGCAAGAAGGGGCCACTAACGATTTTCTTTTTTTCCACCTGCCAAGTTCACCTGGATGATTAAATGTGCCGAGTATCAGTCCCCAAAACAACCCCCAGGTGACGCTGAGTTGATTAGACTTGCAGAAGGGGGACCCCCGACAGAGCCCGAGGGTCTGGGTGGGCGTTAGGGCAGGACAGGCAAAGGGTTTGAGCCTGGGTGGGAGACACTGAGGCAGACTGCGAGCAGAGAAGGGCAGGACGAGGCAGCGGCCAGGCGGCGACTTCATGCTGGTGGGCACTGCGAGATGATGGTCTGGAAACGACCTCGATGAGGAGATGCTGGTGTTGGGTCAGCCACCCCGTCGGGTCTGGGGACGGGTGTTTCCTGGAGAAACAGCAAGGGCGGCTCTGCTCGGTCCCAGCGCGCTTCCCGAGGGACTGGGGACCAGATGGGCTTCTCACTAGGAGATGCGCCTGAAAGTTCTCTAAGCTCTCTTTCCAAAGAATCCCTGGAAATTAGATACAGGGTGTGTTTCACTGCTTTAAACGGTGGGTTACACACGAAATTACAGTTCCTTTAGCTCGGTTGTTACTCTGCCGAGGAACGACCTAGAAATAATCACAACAAAATTACTTATTCTGAAGGTGCTGTTACAGATGAAACTTTGCAACCCCTGGTCAACTTATGAATGGGTACAATCCTTGAAGATACACGTATTAAAGAAAAAAGAATTCTTTTAGCATAAGAGTGTGTTATTTGGCTTGCATTCATGTAAAACGTGTTGTGGGATGGCTGAGAAGGGAAACCGTTTTCAGATGCAAAGATTGCTTTCTTTGGATAAGTTTTTCAATTGGATGAATTAAAAATAGATTTATATCTATTAAGAAACTCTAAAATCAGCACCCTTAAATAACTTGATTCCCTAAAAAGTAGTAGTATGACTACTAATTTTTTAAATATCAACAATCCTAATAAAAAAGCTTCTCTGATGCTATGAAAAGATCGGATCCAACACATTAAACTTTTCCAGAGAATAAAAAGCTCTGACTAGGGCTTAACTTTGCATAAAAATATCAAATTGTTTTTATCTATGCATTATCATTCAATCATTGCTTCTGTTTCCTAAGTGAGGGTTTTTTTTCCATTTTTGACTATTTAGGTCTAGCTGCTTCATCCACAGACACACAAGTAATTCATTATTATTAAAGTCCGTATTAGCTGGTGCCCTAAGTTAGTAAATCTATATTTCCTAATTATTTTGCTCATCGTAATCATTATAAATTAACATTTTAAATTCAGAGAGTTACTATTTTTAAATACATATCAAAAACCAAACTTCTTCCAGGTGGTGCTTGATTTGCATCTGGCAAAGAGCAGGAAAGCATCTGCCCCTGAACAAATCGGTCCTTCTCACCTGCAGCCCTGCTAACAAACATCTGGTGGCTGCTTGTATGTAGAGCAGCACTTTGAGTTTGCTTGTAAATAAACTGTGCCTGTGACAATCATGTAGCTCGGTGACAACGGAGTCACTCTTTCCACGGAGGGGAAAAAAAAGCCCTTGGCAGTTTGATTCCGGTAACAGAATTTGTGAGCACTTTCTGCAGTGCCATTAAACTCGTGTGGAACTTCCTCTGTAGCTGGTTGACACTGAAACAGCAACATGGGAGCTCGCGTCGTGGCTTAGGCGAAATGAATCCGACTAGCATCCATGAGGATGCAGGTTCGATCCCTGGCCTCGCTCAGCGGGTTAAGGATCCGGTGTTGCTGTGAGTTGTGGTGTAGGTCACAGATGCAGCTCGGATCCCGCGTTGCTGTGGCTGTGGTGTAGGCCGGCAACTGTAGCCCTGATTCGACCCCTAGCCTGGGAACCTCCATATGCCGCAAGTGTGGCCCTAAAAAGACAAAAATAAAAGGCAACATGGAACAGTCTGAATTCCTGCAGGACATCAGAAGATGAGGAGGAATTGCTCTTAAATCTCGACCTTATGATAGTCTTCTCTCATTTTAAAATTGTGGTAAAATACACTAAAGCGTACCATCTTGACCATTTTTAAGCGTACGGCTCTGTGGCATGAAGTACATCCGCGTCGTGTGTCCCTCACCCGCACAAGTCCGTCCATCTTCCCAAACGGAAGCTCTCTGCATTAAGTGCAGCTCCCTCAGCGCCTAGCAGCCACCATTCTTATCTCAGATTTGACTCTTGCAAGTTACCTTGTTGAAGTGTAATTGTGCAGTATTTTCTTCCTGTTGTGGCTTTTTTCCGATTTCTAATTTCTCTCAGAATAATGTCACCGGGATCATCCACCTGGAAGCGTGTGTCAGAACCTCCTCTTTCAGGCGGGACCGTGTTCCGCTGTGTGCACGCGTGGCGCTTTGTGTGCCCACCACGCAGCCGCCAGTGGACACTGGCTGCTGTGAATCGTGCAGCTGTGAACGCGACTACACAAGTATCTCCTAGAGTCCTTGCTTTCGCTTCGGTTGCATTTTATCTATCTTGGATAAATGTCTATTCAAGCCTTTTGGACACAGGTTCTTGTTTTTTTTGGGGGGTTGTCTTCAGTTATAGGAGCTCCTTGTACATTCTAGATGGGAGCCTCTTACCAGATGTGTGACGTGAAGGTATTTTCTCCGTGCTGAGGTTGCCTTTCCATGTGTTTGATTGTCTTCTGAGGCACAAACGATGTTAAGTTTTGGTGCAGTTCAGTGTATTTTTTCCCCTCGTTTCTAACACATGGTCGGTTCTGGAGAAGCTCCGTGCGCGCCTGCGAAGCCGCCACGCGGGCCGCTCGCAGCGTCTCTCAGCGGCTGGTCCGGCGGGCTCTCCAAGGCCTCGGCGTCCCCGCTGCACTGCTGTCCGTCGTTCCATCCGGCACTGAGAGTGGACGAGTGCGGTCTCCTGCTCTTACTCTAGACTTGTCTGTTGCTCCCTCAGTTCCGTAAATGTTTGCTTCCCGTCTTCAGGAGCTCTGAGGCTCGGTGCGTGCGTGTTTATGATTACTGCATCTTCCTGGTGAACTGACCTTTTTGTGCTTATGTGACGTCCTTCTTTGTCTCATAACAGTTTTGACTCAAGGTGTATTTTTGTCTGAGGTTGGTGCGGCCGCTCCTGATCTCTTGTGGCTGCTGTGACATGGAGCAACCATCTCTTTCAGCCCTTCACTTTCAGCTCACTCTGTCCTTACGCGTAAAGCGAGTCTCGCAGACAACATTTAGTTGTATCCTGTTTTACCCACCCTGCCACTCTCTGTCCTTGGGGAACATGATCCATTTACATTTAAAGTGAAAACTGACAGGGAAGGACTTACTCCTTTCGTTTTTCTCTTTGCTTTCTTGTGTGTTACGGTTTCCCCCCGTTTTCTACCTTGTTACACTCCTTTGTGTTTAGTTGACTTTACATAGTGACAAGTTTTGATTCCCTTTTCACTTCCTTTGTGCATATTTTAGATACTTCTGTTGTGGTTACCATGGGAATTACATAAAACATTCTAAAGTCATAACAACCTATTGAAAACTAAAGCATCCCCAGTGACATACAAAACCTCTCCACTTTTACCGCTCTGCCCTCCACGCCTTGTTATGGACGCTCCAGGTCTCATCTTTATTTATCGTGTTCCCATTAAGGCAGATTAAATCCTATAAAACAATGAAGAGTGGAGTAATGAACCGAAATTATATTACGCTGCGTTTTACACTTGTCCATGCACTTACCTGTACTGGAGAACTTCATATTTTCACAAGGTTGGAGTTACTGTCTAGCATCTTTTTATTCCAACTTGAAGCACGCGTTTAACATTGGCTGCAGGGCGGGTCTGTTGGTAAAGAACCCTCTCACCTGCGTGTCAGGGAGTGTCGTCATCTCGCCCCCGTTTCTGAGGGACCGTTTTGCTGGATGTGGAATTACTGGTTGGCGGCTGTTCTGGTTCAGGCGGGACAGAAACCAGCCTTTCCCGACAAGCCAGTAAGCCCTTTTCAGTCTGAAGGAGGAGCCTGGAACTGGAGGCTTCCCCCCAGGCTGCCCCGGGGGGTGGAAAAGAGCGAGCAAATCACCACAAAACTCGCTGCTGCCGCGCGTGCGGCTTCTCCTCGGCTGAGCGTTCGCGTGGTTGCTGCCTGTCTAGCCCCCGCAGAGGCATCTCCGTCACTGTTGCTCTAATTTGGTGTTTCTGTGGGAAAACCCAGGGCTCAGAGCTTTGTGGCTCGTTGTCCCGCTGGCGCCACTCCTCCAAGGCAGAGGCCAAGAGAGCACAGACCCGTGGTCCTCAGACCAGCACCGCCAGCATGTGCCGCAGCTCCAGCAGTGAGGGCTCCCAGGCCACCCCAGCCCGAGGCAGATGCTCGGGGGGCGAGGGAGGGGTCAGGCAGGCCTCGGGGTTCTGAGGGCGGCTGCTTGAGAGCCATCGCCACCAGCTGTGATCTCCTACAAGCTCTGTGGGCTGAGAGGAACTGGAGAGGTAAGGAGAGACAGAAAGCCAGGCTTTCCCCTCGGTGGTTCAAACTCGGGCCCAGACGTGGTTTCCAGGGAAGTGCAGACCTCGGTGTACTGCGTGGGTCGCGGTGGACCCAGCTCTCGCGTCTGCCATGTCCCCGGATTTGCCGGGTCACCGCTCCACCAGGTCTCTGCATGAAAAGTCGTCATCGGAGATTAGAGCAAACCGGTCGTCGGACAGAGGCAGACCCTGCCTTTGAAACAGGCTCGTCTGCCTGCAGGCCGGGCGCCTGCCTGGAACAGCCAGCGGACAGCCCTTGGCAGACCTCTGCTTTCCCACTGTCTGCAAACCCAGGTTTATTTCATCCTCTTTCAGATGCGTCTGTCCTTTAACAAACAGCTGAGTTCATCTGTGACGTCCCTCTGAAAAATAAAAAATCCAGCGTCGTTCTTTTCCATGAAGTCTTTAACCAAATCGCCTGAATTTCCTTCGCATCCCTCCCAGCTGGGATCGAGAAGGGCTGATTCTGCTGCGTGTCTCCCCGCAGTGGCCGCATGTCCCGCTGGGCTGTTCAGCATGTCAGCTGAGCCCTCCTCCTGCACGCTGTCCCCTGGTCCTGCTGTGTGTCCCCTCGGGCACAGCCGTGGCTCCCAGCCTGCATGTGGACCTCGGAGTCAGCTGCTTCCTGCTCAGATGGTGACCCTCGCGTGACCGTGGCAGCGCTCAGGGTCCTGGAAATGAGGCTGTCACCACGGAGGAGGTGGTGGTTTTCTCTCTCAGGCGCCAGTTCACGTGCGCTGCCGTCTTTTACACGGAAAGACGGGGCTGGTTCACCCGCCTCACTGGTGTGTCATTTCACTGGTGTCTCAGCTAATCTTACCAGCATTACCGGAGAAGAAGCTTCTTCCTGAACTCTGTCCAGAAAATACTCAAGTGAGATTACGCGTCTTTCCTTCACTCTAGGACGGCTTAAAGGCCTTAGGAAGAAAATCTTGAGACTCTCCAAGCAGGGAGATGTAATCATTGTCCAAATTTGGCTTCAGTACGAATCGCTTTTCTGCTTTTTGCTTTTCTGGAACGTTCTCATGAGCACACAGAGCAGACAGTGCCAGCCCCAGCTCCTCCCCTCAGCACTGGGAGCCCTGTTCTGTGAGGACTTCCCACTGTGCACGTCATCTGGGAGCAGACGGGCTCGGGGCTGGGGGAGCTGGCAGCCCCGCGTCGGGTGCTGGGGCCGCGGATGACCAGCCCTCCATCTCCCTCCCCCAGGACCCACATCCCCGCACAGGCGCCATCTGCGGCCGCCTCCCCGCCACCCGGCAGGCCCCCAGCACGGCTCCAGGACAAGGCTGCCTGCACTCGAGCCTCATCAGGACTCACTCTGGGGGGAAAATACCTAGGACGGGGTTCTCGTTCAGGCCCCTTCGGGGTCTAATTCAAGTGGGGAAGAACCGGAAGTACTCAGTAAAGGCAGGGCCGAAAGATGGGTCCCTGGACACAGGGCGGCGGCCGACACAGACACACGGCTCACTCTGAGGGGCCCGTCCTGAGGGGCTCGCTCTGAGGGGCAGCAGAGCCCAGGACAACGCTACCGAACAGCCGCAGCCGCCGAAGGACAGGCTTCGTCCAGGCAGCAGGAACAAGGCCGCAGAGACCTCAGGAATACCCTTCCAAACAACGTTGAAATCTTTTATAGGGACAAGAATTGGGTAGATGATGACCTGGCACCAGTTTTAAGGCAGAAAACAAATGGGCTCATAACTGAGGATCGAGGCTTTGCCTAGGGAGCCGCCATGTGAAGAGGGCGATCCCCGCCCAGCACTCGGCACAGGGTCCCCAGGAGGCCCTTCCAGGGCCCAGCCCCGTCCACCCGCTGGCGCCACCACCGCCGCTGCCCCCCTGTCGCCCATCCGGGTCGGGGGGCTCACTTACCGCAGAGGCCTCTCGGCCACGGCCCTGGCTAGTCAGACTCACGCGGACGTTCTTTCTGCTCAGTGAAACGAGGCCGTTATTAGAGGTTACCAGTCAGGGGTTCATCTGAATCAGGTGTCCATGAAGGCCTTCACTTCACCGCTGAGCACCTAAGAGGAATGAAGTTGGAACCGAGGTGCTGACTGTCTCAGTTTTGTGGGAACCGCTTTACGCAGGGCGCCCGGGCCAGGGCGCCAGGGCCGCGGCTCTGCCTATGCGACACCCCGGGTTTCTGCTGACAAGGACCTAATCTCAGTATGGCTTCTCCCCTGGGAGTTCTCTTTGGCCAAGAACCTGATTTCTGCTCTAAGGACCCCCAGGAGCTGGATTCGCTGGTGTGGAGGATGGCGGACGGCGTCGGGCAAGAAGAGGCGGAGGTCGCAGGAGAGGCTGGGGAGGACGCAGGGGGAATGGCTGGGGTTCCTGACGGTTTACTCTGCGGACAAAAGGGTGGCTTAACGGGGTAGCGGGTGAAGGAACAGGATCCAAGGATGAGAAATCGGGGTGAAAGGAAGCGGTGGGTGAGGGCGCAGCATGAGGCCAGCCCGAGAGGCAGACTGTGAGCTGATGTCACGGTCACCGGGGCCCGGCCCAGGGTGCCAGTCGGGGAGGGGACAGCCGGGCCAGGCTGGCGCCACTGCTAAGCCGGGCAGGGGCTTCCGGGTGGTCAGGAACTGGGGGGGGCTAAACATGGCTCCCTAGATCGTCTCCCTGGACTGCGGCCACGTCTCCCTCTGATGCTCCTGGAAGCATCTCGCGTGGGCGGCCGGCCCGCCCTCCTGCTGCGGCGGTTACGTGCTTGCGGGGGGGACTCGGGGCAGACGCTGCCCTTTCCTCCTGTTCGTGTTTTTCTTTCTGCTGTTCTTCTGCTTTTGAAGTGAAGCACAGAGCTGATAACTGCTCAAGCTGCGTCCAGCGGCACATGGACGTCCCCGGAGGGCGGGTCTAATGGGAGCACACAGGCTGCGCACGTCCCTGACGAGCTGCAGCTCTGCCGTGTCGGGCCCTGGAGCCCTGAACTAGGGACATGAAGGGCCGAGCGGGAAACTGACAGGGACTGAAAATAGGGGGCCTTCAAGGTCCTTATCAGCATCAACATCAGTGTATCTGCGATGAAATCGGAGTTCAAACCATAGGCCTCCTAGTCCTCGGCAGTCTGTGAGGTGGGGCCGCTTTGATCTGCGGTCCCACATCTCAAGAAAATGCTGTCACCGCCTGCCAGCCACACCCCGCAGCCTGGGTGTGGCAGGGGGAGGTGGGAGGTGACCCCACTGCTGCCCGTAGGACAGGCGCTCCCCGGAGCTGAGACCTCCCGGCACAGGAGTTGTTTGGAAAGGTTTTTGAAAATAGAAAAACAAAAGCTCCCTGCTGGAGTCCAGTTCAGTTGAAATGGGGGTTCAGGGCTGGAGTGGGACGAGAATAGGCAGGCGGAAAAGCCCCTGGAGGTTCCGGGTGCCCGGCAAAGGGGCGCCCAGTGCCTGGAGGTCCCTGTGGACTTGAGGGTGGGTGGAACCTTCCAGAATCAGGACCTGGCGCCCGCAGGAAGCCTGGGCCCAAGAACGGGTTGGGGCAGGTTAAAGCCCGGACCCAGCGCCGGCTCAGACCTGAGGGCCGCGCCCAGGCGTGTTGCCCCCGGTTTGGGGCAGGATTTGGGGCGGAATCCCTGAGGTCACGGTGGTTCGGCCCAGGGCTGGTCCCCTCCCCAGCGCGGTGGGAGGGCCGGGGAGGGAGCGCCGCCCAACAGCCCCCCACCCCGGCGCGGGCCGAGGCACGATTTTCTCCCCCAGGACCTCGGCCGGCGGGCTCCCCGGGCCGCCCTTTCTCCGCGGACAGAGCCCCCGAGGTGTCTCACGTCACGGGTAACGGGGGACGCAGAGGGTCACGGGCAGCCGTCTCGAGGAGCCAGGCTGGCAGGGCTTCGTCCCCGGGGCGGGGTCCTGCGCGTCCCAGGACGACCCTGCAGCCGGGTCCCAACCCGACTTGCAAAGGCCCAGAGGCGGAAGTACCCTCCGGCTGCGCATCCCTTTCAGGAGTGAAGACCCCGCGGCAGCTCCCAGTGGAAAACCCCGGCTCTTCCGTGACCAGATTTAAACCCCAAACCCGTGGCTGGCACTGGGAACGCCCCCTGAGCATCTCCCTCCGGCCAGAACCAGGGCCCGGAGCTGAGGCTGGCCCTGTCCCCAAGCTGGAGAGGCGGGTACCTGCCAGCAGCGCGGCTCCCGGGTAGACGCGGGTCGGCCTGTGCGCATGCGCGGCACGCAGGTGCGGCCACGGCCTCTCCTGGGGCGCAGGACCTCGGGGGCGAGGTTAGGGTTTGGGGCCTTGGTTTCTTGTTGCTTCTAGCTCTGCCCCGCCGCCACCACCACCCCTTTTATAATTCATCTCCTTTAATTACTTTGGGGATATCTTCATTCATCACTTTCCTCTCTGTAAGCCTAGACCTTCTGAAACAGCTTCGTTAAAACATCGGCTGCTTGGAGTTCCCTTCGTGGCTCAGTGGTTAACGAATCCGACTAAGAACCATGAGGTTGCGGGTTCGATCCCTGGCCTCGCTCACTGGGTTAAGGATCCGGCGCTGCCGTGAGCTGTGGTGTAGGTTGCAGGCGCAGCTCGGATCCCGCATTGCTGTGGCTGTGGCGAAGGCTCGCGTTTCTAGCTGTAATTAGACCCCTAGCCTGGGAACCTCCACATGCAGTGGGGTGCAGCCCCTAAAAAGAAAAAAATTAATAAAGCGACAACATTCCACCAAGTTGAGAAACAGAACACAGCCATGCACCTAAGGCTCGCATGCCCATCCCAGCTGAATGACTTCCCTTCTCCCTTGGGATATCTCCCTAAAGAGACATTCGCTGGTATCTGCTGCTATTTTATGTCTGAGAGTTGGTCCACTGAGCCCTGGTGTGAGTGTCACCTGGTAACTTATACGACATGCATTTCTTGTGTCCTCATGGCAGACCTACAGCCAGAAATGCTGGGGGCCCAGGATCTGAGTTTTAACATGCTTCTAGGGATCCAAGCAAGCTGCCTTTCGAGAACCACTGCCCTGAAGGGTGTCTTTAGTTTCACATAATTCTGACTTTCCTGTACACGGAATGATTTCATACAGATGGAGATGGCAGGGCAGCCTTGTTTACGTAGAAGCTTATTTAGCCTCCCGGACTCACTGGTACGTCTTTCGTTCCCAGCTGTACGTCAGTATCAACAGCACTCTTCAGAATATTCCTCCACGCAATTGAAAGAGCTACCGTGGAGGTTTTCCTGGCACGGGGGGGGTCATGGCTGATGGTGACACACAGAGACTCCCCTGGCTTCTCTCTGAGTCAGCATTTTAACCTTCTGTCCCATTCCAGTGGGTTTGACGCAGATGCTCACTCTAGAAACGATGTCGGTGTGTATTCAGCAGCTCGATGGAGGTGTGACCGACTCTCGCAGGCGCACAGCTCCGTCAGTCTTGGTAAACGCTGAACACACACCTGAAGCTGCCACAGTGATCAAGAGGACACAGCCAAGAGCCCCAGAAGTTTCCAGGAGCCTCTTGGTAATCTTTCCTCCTGCATCCCCGTCCAGAACACTTTTGACTTCCCTGCGGCCTTCCTTGCTCTGGGAATTACTTGGAAGTAGTTGTTTGCTGTGCTCCCCGCAGCTCCGCTGTGCTCTCCTGGAGTCCTGCAGACGCCCTGCAGCTCGCAGTGTGGCCGGGCCGTGGATGCCTCGGTCCCCTCCCTCCCGGCGCACGTGGAGGGTGTGAGCCGCGTGGGGGCGCTCTGTAAACGTCGGGCGGGCAGGGGGCCAATTCCAGCCGTTGTCTGCGTTTCCAGGAGACGGCTGTCGGACTCTCAGCCGCAGCACAGACGTGTCTGTTTCTCCCAGCAGTTCTGTCCGTCCGCAGCAGCTTTCAGAGCTGTTAGTCCTTCTAATGAATTGACGTTTTCATCAATAGGAAGGATCTTTTATCCCTGGTGATGTTTTTTGCCCTGAAACCCACTTCATCTGATACTAGCACAGAGTCCAGCTCCTTTTGCTCAGTGTTAACATGGCTTATCTTTTCCCAGCCTTTTCTGTTGAGCCTGTTTGTGTCTTCACATTGTATTTCTTTAAAGCCATCGTCTTAGTCCGTCCAGGCTGATGTAACAGCACCGCAAACGTGGCTGGTTATAAATAAGACATTTATTTCTCACTCTCCTGGAGGCCGGCCGGCCGAGATCAAGGCGACCGCAGATTCCGTGTCCGGTGAGGGCCCTCCTGGTTCACCGACGGCCTCTTCTCACTGCGTCCTCACCTGGAGGAAGGGCCGGGGCTCTGCGGGGTCTCTTTTATTAGGATACTGATCCCATTATGGGGACTCCACCCTCATGACCTCATGACCTCTCACCTCCCAAAAGCCCCACCTCCTGCCACCTCGAGGGGGTCAGGAGCCAACACATACATTTGGGAGACCCAGAGATTCCATCCACACGCGTGCTCTGCGGCCGCGTCCCTTCTCCTCAGCCCGGGGCCGGGCAGGCTGTTGGCGCCCAGGGACCATGACAGGTCATCCGGCCTCGCGACGCCTTCTGGAAAGAGGAGTCAGAGTCCCGCCTTACGGAAGAGAAAACTGAAACCGGAAGGGGAGGTAACTTTTTCCAGGAACGTCTCGAACAGCCGTAGAGGCCGAGCAGCTTCCTTCTCTCCCAGCGTCTAAGGCAGAGCCTCTCCCTCTTCACCCCACATCCTGCTCACCTGTGTTCCCAGAGGCGACGGCTTCAGCCCCGCCACCAGTATGCTGTGACGTCAGCATCGTCTCCCGCCCACCAGCTTTAATGAGCTAAGAAGCTCCATGCATTTCTACAATTAAGGGGTTAAACAGTCAGTTTTCAAATATTTTCTTAATGGAGCCATGAGCTTCCAGAAACCACGCTCTGTAATTAAGGAGAAGAGTGAAGCAGAGCACTCGACAGCTGCCTGGTTGGAAGCTTGTGAGACAAACATCCCTCCGTGGATATAAGTCAGGCACTTCAGAAAGGAGAACGAGGGAGCAAAAAAGACAGAGTAAATACCGAGAAAGCAGCACTTCACATCTGCCGCGGACCCAGCTCTGTAAGAGGTGAACCCACGTATATTACCCTTAAACCCGCACATGCACACTGTAAGGCTGAAATTGTTACTTCTGTTTTTAAAGCGAAAGTATGAGCTCTAGCTCAGAGAGTTCAAGCACCTTCCCCTCAGTTGCACACTGGGACCTGACCGAGCAGAGCACACAGCCGTCCTCCGGCTCCTCGCCCAGTCCCCCCACCCCTCGCGGCCCAGCCACACCCAGGCCCAGACCCGAGCTGTGCCGCCCCGAGTGTGCCATTCAGTAGCTCTGCCCTGGTGTTCCCGTCTGCCCAGGAGTGAGGGTGATGATAATGGTGTCTACTTCACAGAGCTGTTGTGAAGATTACATCAGTCGATGCCTGTGGCGTCCTGGGAACAGCAGCCTGCACACCGAAGCGCCCAGTTAAGACTGGCCCTTCTTCTTGCTGCACCGTCACTGTGTTTTGTGTGCTGTTTGGAGAGTTTGCAAAGTCCTTTCTTATCTTCCCAACACTCGGGGCAGGAACAGAGGCTCAAAGAGACTAAACATTTTTTGCAGCAAGTGAAAGAGTGGGACACAAGCTCACCGTGTCAGACCTCACATCCTGCTCCACGGCAGGCAGAGCGTTAAACTGGCGATGCCCGCCACGGCCCTAGATCTCGGGGAGCAGCGGGCTGAGTGTTGATCTGTGGCCCCCCGCCCCCTGACAGCGCTGCTCCGAATGCGGCCGTGTTTCCGTCAGTCCTCACGCCTGCCGTGCACCGTGTCCGTGCAAAGACAGGACTCGCTGCGGGGAGCATGGGCTTTGGGGACGAGAGTTGATGAGAACAGTCTGGGACCATAATGTCCAAAAAAGGCTGGTGGGGTTTGTCTTTGCCCTCCCGTGTACGTGACCCACCACAGAGTCTTGTCAGTGACATCTTTGAACTGTCCTGTCCGGGCAACTTACTGCCCACTCTCAGCTCACTTCCTTCCATCAGACCGGTCGGTTTTTTGGTCCGTAAGCTCCCTGCATAGGCTCTGAGGTCGTCTTTCAGCTTCCTCCTCTCTGAGGGCACAGGTCTGATTTCCCGCGGTGTGTGGCTGATCTGTGAGCGCTTCCAGTGTGTAAGTGGTGGATGGACAGAGAATAGATGCACGGACATGGATGAGAGTGCCCGCGGGAAGAGCTCTAACCTTTGCTAATTAGGAAAACTCCACTTGTCCATTTTTTTCTAATATTCCCCGAGAAAAAAAAAAATAACCTACTGATTCCGAATACTACTTCCGTGTGATTTTTTTAAATCATCAGTTGGCTTCCTTCGTATTCTTAGATAACTCTCATTTATTGGAGTTTCACGTTTCCCCCTTTGATTCTCAATTAAATCTAAGCTATGAAACCAGGTCAGCTCGTCGTGATATCTGAAAAAATGATGACAATTTCTTACCATTTGCAGTAGTTTTAAAACCTACCACTGTGACTTGAAAGCTGTTGAAACTGTCCATCCCTCTCTGATCCCACACACGGACAATTCCTCAGATAGCAAGACGGTGAAAAAAATGGTAGATGTGACTGTTGGTTTAGTCTGCTAGGAGAACCGAAGTTGTTACATGTGACAGAGCAGAAAGCGTGGAGCATTTAACAAGTGGGGTGTCACAGACGTGAAAGAGCCTGTGAGTCTGTGAGAGAGGGGCCGGGCGCTGAGGTCAGGGCCGCGGGCAGAGGGGCTGCGGGCAGAGGGGCTGCGGGCAGAGGGCCCGCGGCGGGAGTGAGTCTCGGTTCGTCATACCTCCCACGTGAGTCCGGGGCGCCTTTGTTGGGAGAAGGGGACGGAGGTCGACTTTGGTCTGGACGGTGCTGCCCGGGGCTGCGCCTCGTTGGAGGGAGAGTTTTAATTTGTACCTGGCCTCGCCTTTTGGGAAGTTCGGTTCTTCTCTTCCACGCGCCCCCACCAGGCCTTCGGTCGTGCAGCTCCGTCCACTCCAAGCACCTTCACCCTTGGCTGTGTTTCCGCCTCGCCTGCACTGCTGCCCTCTGCCGTGGTCGAGCCTGGCCGGCTGGCTCTCCGACGGGCCGATGGCCGCTGCCCCGTTCGCTGGTGTGCGCGCCGGCCGTGTGGACATTGCCCCCGAGCATCTCTTGTTTCGGTTCCAGTCCTCGGGAACTCAGGAGTCTCAGTTACTGAGTTTTGTGAGCAGCAAACACAAGAGACAAAGCGTTAAACTGGACTTTCCTAGTTTCTCTTTTCATCACTTACAAAGTAATGTTTGACTAGGTTCCCATGGGTCTTTTCAGTTCATTTCATGAGTGCCGAGTAGCTACTGGGTGAAACGCTGGCCTCTCTGGTTTCTGGTTTTGCTCTTCAGTTCGGCTCAAGCGCTGCACGGCCCTCCCTTACCAGGCCTGTGGTGTGGGCTTAGCACCTGAAACAGGGAACCCTAACACAGACGCAGAGCAGTCTGCAACTTAGGCCAAAACAGGAAACCACATGCTTTTGACTGGGAACACAGATAGGACCCAGCGGCATGAAATGGCCGGAGGACACTGGCCAGCTCGCGGGCTCGGAGGGAGGCGCACCTCTCCCCTGAGCACCCACGGCAGCAGCGCGGAGCGCAGCGGGCACCTGCAGGTCAGGGCGGTGGGAAAAGAGTGCGTCTGGGGAAGGTGACTGACCCAGGCTCAGTGTGGGGACGCAGTTTAAATTTCAGCTGCCTGATGTAATGTCCCTATGGGGTATTTACCGTCACAGTTGTGGGAAGGCTCTGGAAAGAGCCTGTTGGAGAATGTTTTTAGCATGAGTTGCTAAAGTTCAACCTGCCATTTATTTGAATTTTGTTTCATTTTTCAGTGTTAATGGGGGCGCCAGGTTGGGTATTCATACCACTCCCTCATGAAGTTGACTTGCAGTGTAAAATCAAGTGAATTATTTCTTGTCGTTTCCAGAATGTAAGAAGAGAATTCAGAATAACCGAGTTAGCACAAGTTCCTTAATTTCTCTGAACGTAGTTCCTTCATCTGTGTAAAACACGGAAGGTCAGATGCTGTTGTCAGTGTCAATTCTAAAAATTAAAGGAGACCATCTGTACAAATTGCCGAGCACTCCATTAAGTGTTTAAATCCCTTGCGATTATTGCAATATGAGTACATTGCCCCAGGAAAAAAAGTGCCACGTAAAGTTTCATGGAAATAAATAAAAACGGTGGGTTGTGATTTCGCGCCTGTGAAGAGTGATGCAGCCTAGTGATGACTGGGCGCTAAAGCCGAGAGGACACATGTAGGGAGCTCAGGGAAACGACATTAGCTGTATTAGCGCTTGTGTTAAAATTATCCCTAAAAATTACGGACTCTATGAAAACAATGAATTTTGTGCAACAACTTTTCTTAGAGAAGTTGTCCTTTATTCTGAAACATTAATCACCCAAATGCTTCTTCCTTTCAGATGCTAGAAAGCATACATTAAAAGCAGTGCCTATGAAAAAAAATAATGAAAACCCCAGACAGGAATATTGCTTTCCCAGAAAACAATTTTTTCCAGACAGTTTAGTTTGTTGGAGAAGAAATATTTTCTAGAAATATTTATTTTCCTATTATTTCCCCCCCTAAGAATCTAAACTGTGCTTCTCTGACTAGACGATAAAGAACAATTCAGGAAGCAGGAGTTATTAACCACCCAACAGCAAATGAAGCTGGGCGTCTAACGCACAGGTGCAGAGTTGACACGGTCTAACCTGACACTTGTTCTTAAGAATGTGATTCAGCCAAGTGAGCTGAAAAGCAGATCTGCCCTTGAACCTAAGAAGAGAGTATAATCACACAGTTTTTCTACAGTTTGCAGGCTATTCACTCCCCTGGGTGTGGCCGTGACGGATGGGTGGTGTACGCACAGGGGTTTTCACTGCTGGGTCTTTCACGGCGCTGCTGAAGCGCAAAATCAGTGTGAGACACTGAAGACCCCAATTCTTTTTTTTTTTTTTTCCTGGCTTTTAGGACCACATCTGCAGTATATGGTGGTTCCCAGGTTAGGGGTCAAATCAGAGCTGTAGCTGCCAGCCTACACCACAGCCACAGCAACGCCGGATCCTTAACCCACTGAGTGAGGCCAGGGATCAAACCTGCATCCTCATGGTTACTAGTGGGATTTGTTTCCGCTGTGCCACGACAGGAACTCCAGACCCCGCTTCTTGAGTGAAAGCAGAATTCCATTCCTGGTAACCACTT
Source organism: Catagonus wagneri (assembly GCA_004024745.2). Classification (NCBI taxonomy): domain Eukaryota; kingdom Metazoa; phylum Chordata; class Mammalia; order Artiodactyla; family Tayassuidae; genus Catagonus; species Catagonus wagneri. Next base: position 986,909 of record PVHT021183708.1, on the reverse strand, counting down.
ATTTCTTCCGCTGAATTCTGGTAGTTGATTACCATTAGTATGTGTTTCATGGTGGCTTACCTTGGCCTGGAGCATTGTACACTGTTGATTGATTTACATTAGACTTTTGCCTTTTCTTAGGAAATTAGTCCAGAGCAGCTTCTACAATGGGCTACGAATAAATTAGGCTGCAGGAAACTAGAAATTACAACGGAAAATGAAGTCCATAGCTGTTGTTCGTCATCATGACACAGAAATTGTGCCACAATTTGGGGAAATGTTTACGGACCAACAGGCTCCAAAAAAGCAGTCTGTGAAGCCAGATGCTGCATGCTTTAAAAGTGTGTAGTGTATGCACCAAAAAAGGAAAAAAAACGGAAGAAGGAGTAATGGAATTACACATTGGAGAAAAACTTGCAGAGTATTAGAGATATGAGAATAGTACATGTAAAGTAGATATGATTAAAACCATGAGGATCAGAATGACCAACCCAAGGTCGTTCACTAAACAAGTGGCCAAGTCCGGTTTGGGATTCATTCTTTCTCTTTTATTCAGTTTTATGTGGTTCATCAGTGGTTGCAAACTCTACTGCTCATCAGCGTTGTGAATGTGCAGTGAAGTCTAGAGAAATCAAAAGTGGAGAGGAATTCCCATGGTGACTCAGTGGTTAGCAAATCCGACTAGGAACCGTGAGGTTGTAGGTTCGATCCCTGGCCTCACTCAATGCTTTAAGGATCCGGTGTTGCCGTGAGCTGTGATGGAGGTCGCAGATGTGGCTCGGATCCCCTGTTGCTGTGGCTGTGGCGTAGGTCGGCGGCTGTAGCTCCTGTTAGACCCCTAGCCTGGGAACCTCCATATGCTGCGGGTGTGGCCCTAAAAGGACAAAAGACAAAAAAAGGGGGGGTGATTGGCCCCCAATCCATCAAAGTAAAAAAGGTGGAGACAGTCCAGTCCCCACATCCAGAGCAGACTTTCCCGAGGCCCCAGGGCGCAGCTCTGGGGTGGCACCGCCCCCCACCCGGAGCGAGGGCCGAGGACAGACGCAGCCCGGTCCCCGCCGACTGCTGGCCCGGCGCAGGGCGGAAGCGCGGTGGAGAGGAGCCTCAGGTCAGGACTCTCTCATTGAGAAGAAAGAAAGATGGCTTGTTATAAAGTAACATCTTATAGCACTTTGCTATCAAATTTAGGTTCTTATTTACTCCATCTGTAACATGCCTCTTATCTTTGGCTCATCTTAATCTTTTCCCGCCCATTCTGTGTCCGTTTGACCCCCAAGCCTTTGCTGCTGTTGCAGCTCCAGCCCGAGTGCCTGCTAGCCCGCGTGCCTGTCCCAAACCCCTCTCCCGCCAGCGCTTCAACTCTGGTTTCAGCGCCAGGCGCCCCGCCTCCACATCCTTCTTGCCGTTAGTAACTCTCCCCTTGGCCCGGGGAGTCCTCTTCTCTCAAAATTCAGGTTTCTTGAAGGCAGGAGGTATTTCTTAGAGGTCTGTTCAAGACGAGTCAAGAAGACGATTGAGGTGATACAGACGTACTTTATTTAACACTTCAGGAGGGGTGGCCTCCTCTCGGAACCGAACAGTGGGGCCAGAGGAGGGAGGCGTTCCTGGGAGGAGGAAAGGACAAGGAAGAGGACCGTCCGGGAAATCGGCAGTGCCTGACCGGCTGCGCCTGCCGCTCAGCCCTGGAGGCAAAGCCCAGAGCCGGCTTGGCGTGTGGGGGGTGGGACACAGGGCCCAGCGAAGCGGCAGTTTGCTGACTTGGTCCCGGGCAGACGCTCCCCGCCAGGGGCCTGCAGACGTATCTCAGCCCGTCCCTTAGGCCGGCCCGGGGCCAGGCGCGCAGGTGCCGCTCAGGGAGGGAGGGCGCCTCGACTCAGGCTGCTTACCGGGGGTGCGCGTCTGTCTGTACGTGTCCTCGGGGAGAGGGCTTTCTGGCCGATGGCGCTCACGCTCTGAGTGTGTGTGTGAGAGCTCTGCCCGCGTGGAGGTGTGCGTCGGCGTGTGGGAGTGTTGCCGCGTGCGAGCTGAAGCACGCGTGTCCGTCGCTCCACATGCGTTCGCCCGTGCGTGTATCCACAGAGGTTTGTAGGAAAGCCTCTGCTTATTTACATCTGTTGCAAAAACAATTTCTAAAACCTTATTCTACCAAACTTCACGCATTTCTTCTAGAGGACTGAAAACCAGTTTTTCCAGTAGCCTTTCTCTCTCCGGTGAAAAGGCTTCTCCTCTCTCTAGGAGCCCCTGACACAGCTACGGCCTGCCACAGGCGACACGTTCGGGTGACCAGAGTGCATTAATTCTTGCAATTGTGTTTATCCGAATACGTAACCACTACATAGTTCTAATTTTTTTTCCAAACAGCATGAACACAGATACGGTGAGATTAATAGAAAATGCCAAAGAGTAAGAAATATAAGGATTCTTGCATAATGTCTTCAGAAGAATATTCTCCTTGAAAGAGAATATAGTCAGTAATAAATCAAGATGCTTCAGTGTTACATGAAGCAGGTGAATTTTCATCATGGAAAATAAGACTTTTTTTCTTTAAAATGAAATCGTTCGTTTAGAGCAGAAATGTAAAGCTTGAAATGGCAGTTAAGGTCCCTTCTCCCCAAGGGAAATTCAGATGCGTCTGTGCACATTAACATTTTTTAATGTACTGTTCCCTAAAAGCCTTAGAAGGTGGGAGTTTTTAGAAAAAACAAAGATTAAGCGTTGACGATGTAAATGCTTTTTTGTTATTATGAAGGTGTTTACAAACCACCCAGCACTCCCTGAAGAAGAACCCAGTCCCTGTCCCAACTCTGTCACTTAGGCTATTCTGCAACATCAAGGAAGCTTCTGAATGAAAAACAGGCCTAATTGCCTTTTAAACCATTGACATTACCAGCTTTTAAGCATGAGAAATAAATGTGTTTGCTTAAAATCAGTAAGAAGTTTCTTTAAAATAAAAAGTGATCTGGACTAATTACAAAAGGAATAAAAAAAATAATGGCCGTTAGGAAATTATCGGTTTCCCTCGTGATGATTCTCTGTATTGTCCAGAAAATGAAGAGTTGGTGACAGTGAGTGGTTTCTGAGGAGCTGCTCTGTATGCGTGGGGTTGTCCGGTCTGTGCACGTGCTCACTCACACAGATACGCACTCACACACAGACACACTTAGACACACATATAGACACACATACACACAGAGACATACATACACACACATAAACACAGACACACATATGCATTTATATACACACACATACATACACACAGACACACCAACACACAGACACACAGACACACACACACACACACACACAGACACACATATAGACACACATACATACATACACACATTAACACAGACATACACGTATATACACATACATACATAGACACACACACTAACACATACACACACACACACATTTATACCCACATACACACACACTAACACAGAGACACACATACACACATACACACACATGCAGACACACATACATGCATACATACACTAACACACAGACACACACACACATACACACAACCCTGTAAAAGTGCTTTTCGTTGTAAAATGAAGTTGCGTCACAGGTGGTGGCTGGGGTTTGAACCCACAACACCCCCAGAGTCTGCAGCTCATGGACGATTCGTTCACCTCAGCTAAAACTTGTGTGGTTAACAGGACAAATGCCGTCTCGGGAAGCGTGGGGCTCGTTAGCAGCGCATTCTGACTAGAGTGGCTTTGTTATGGGGGCTTCCTATGAAACAGATTTCTTTTTAAAGCATTGTTATACATGTTATGAATTTCCTGTAATGAGTGATGTGGAAAAGAACCTCTGCAGCCCGTCCCGCCCGACGCCGGCATCCACGTGTGTCCAGTGACAAGGGGACATGTTCTGTGAGCCTGGACACCCTGCCCAGCCAACCAGGGAGCAGTCAACACGCGGGACAGTCAGGGCCCAGCCGGCTGGGGAACCGGGGGGTTGGAGGGAGACGCTGCACAAGCACCCGCCTGGTGTCCACACGGCAGGGACCGCGGCCTTGAGCAGCTTCCTCCCAGGATTAGCCGGAGGGAATTCAAGCCTCAGAGGTCTCCAAGGTAGGGCCACCCCTCCGGCCACCTGCCCGGGCATCCACGGCCCGGGACGCCCTCACTGGAGGCACCCTGGTCTGGAACACGGGGGACCGCGAGCCCCGCCTCTGCGCCCTGCTTCCCAGGGAGCCACAGAGGCTTGGCTGCAGTCCAACGCTTGCTGGACCCTGGCAGAGAGCAAGCCCTCTGTGCACGTTGTGGTTACATTCATTTAAGAAAGATAAAAACAGGAGCTCCCATCATGGCGCAGCAGAAACGAATCCAACTAGGAACCATGGGGTTGTGGGTTCGATCCCTGGCCTCGCTCAGTGGGTTAAGGATCCGGCGTTGCCGTGAGCTGTGGTGTAGGTTGCAGACTCGGCTCAGATCCCGAGTTGCTGTGGCTCTGGTGTAGGCTGACGGCTGTAGCTCCGATTAGACCCCTAGCCTGAGAATCTCCCTATGCTGTGGGTGCAGCCCTAGAAAGACCAAAAAAAAAAAAAAAAAGATAAAAACAGCAAAAAGTAAAACATTTCCAAATTGCATTTAAATGGGCTTCTGATACCCGCTTCTGTTAACATCACCCGTTTCTGTCCTCTTAAATCATCAATGAATTCACTCAATCTAGCATCTTAATCCAAAACATATTCTTAATAGTGTTATTTTCTTTATGATCATTAAAGAATTCAGGACCTAAATATTCAAAGAGCCATGAATATTTCATAACTGTCCCTTGTGCCCCAACTTGTCAAGTGATTAAACAATTGCACATTCAATCAAGATAATAGTTAGCATAGGAGGAGTCGTGCTGCAACGGGAGGGAGACGAGGCTGGTCTGAGTGGAAATTTTATTCCTTTTGCAAATTTGCTTTAGATCTGTATTTAGAGAATTATCAAAGTTCTCCAGGAATCATCTGAATTTGTCAGACTTTCTTCGCACACAGGGAGCAGCCCCTCCCCAGGTTCGGGGTTCCGCTGTCTTCGTCGTCCCCGAGTCTCCCTTCTGCGCGGTGGGGCAGCCGCACGAACGCCAGCTCGCGGTCCTGGGGACGGGCCGCCGTGGGAGCGCGGGGCGGAGCTGGACCACCTCTCCTCGTGAACTTGGGTGGAGGGCTTGGTCTGCGGGCCTGCAGGACCGGAGCCGCGGTGTTGCGCCCGGGGCGCCAGGAATCGCTGCCCCACCTGGAGCAGCTGGGTGTCACCATCAGGCCGTGGTCGCCCGCCCTCTTCTTCCCCGTGTCGCACGCGTGGTCTCCAGTTGGGCTCATTAAGCAGTAAGAACAGGACATTCTGGGGTCCCGCGTCAGCCCTCTGCAGTGCGACTGGGGACACACGAGACACATCGGTCTTAACCTAGCTCGCCCTGCAGCAGCGCAGAGGTGTGCTGGCGGCCCGGGTGCCCTTTCTCAGCGCTCGCCTGTCTCTCACACAGCTTCTTTATTCTCTCTCAATTTTACCGCCTTTTTCGTTGTGGTGACTGCCCTTGGAAAGCTTACTTCAGGGTTGAGATGTCAACTTGAATTCTTTATGGACTAGATGGAAGGTGGAAGAATGTTGTTAAACTTGGGCTGAGTTAGAAAGCAAAGGGCTTCTTCGTTTGCCTGCTTCCTGGCTTTCCCTGCTCAAGGACGTCTGCCAGCCAGCCCCCTCTCTGCCCAGGACCACCTTTTCACCGAATTGCTCAGCCACTTATTTGTTCTTTCCAGCATTTTTATGGCCCGCCCCCTGCTGGGCCAGATTCTGGCGAACAACAGTGCTTGAGCCGTCCTTGCCCCGGGCCCCCTGGCCAGCCTCACCTTTCCCGCCCAGGCCAGGAGCACCGCGCGCGCGTTTGGTCAGAAATCAGTAACGAAGTAAGACAAAGGAGACGGAGTCCTTAGGACCTTTTCATTCACTTAAACCTGTTCTGCGAGCCCGGATGGCAAGGTTTGCTGTCAGACAAAGGAACAGACTGCAGGCTCGGCTTTCGTTAGAGAGGTTGGAACCCCATGACTCAGGGCTTTTCATTTTGAGAAGTGAGCGAGTACCCTAGGTTAAAATACACTAAGGAAAAAACAGGCTTAGCAAAAGTACAACCTTAAAGATCACAGTAATTAGCTAAGACTTCATGAAAAAAGACAAACTCAGAATTTTGTAAAAACTTAGAGTTGAGGGCACACGCTTTGTTCTGACCTCTGCTGCCTTCGCGCTAAGTAGCCGGGAGGGCTGTTCCCATTGGCCGACAAGTGTCAGTGACGAAGACATGCACGTTAGACAAAAGCAGTTTTTATGTTCTCAAGCAATTTCTGGATGTGTCATAAGGTAAATAAGCCAACCTAGCAGTTATGCTTCTATCAGTCAGATTTCATTCATTCATTCATTCGATTAATAGCTAAGCATCTCCCATGATTCATCCGGCATTATGCTGGGGACACACAGTAACAGAGTCACAGTTGGGGAGTTTACAGGAGTTTGGGAAAGCAACTTCAGTAAAATAATCCTGTCCATAAATAGTGTCATGGGTTGTGATAAGCACAGCACAGGAAAACAGCAGGAGCTGTGAGGCGGTCAAGTACAGGCACAGGAATGAGCCTGCGGTGTGTGGGCGGCACCTGAATGCTCATCCCAGAGGGTTTGTAATTGGATGGATTGTAGGTTCATCTCCTTTGATGTTTAAAGACTGTGGGTTTAGCTAGTCCATCTTGGTCGAGCTTCTGTAGTTTGTATTTTTCTAGAAATCATTTCTTCTAAGTTGTTGAATTGATGACATAAAGTTGTTCATAACATTCCTTTGTAACCTTTTACTGACCGCTGGATCTCTAGCGTTCCATGTTTTCAGTCCTGAGACTGCTGACTTGTGTGTTCTGTTTATCTTTCTCAGTGTTGTAAAACGTTGATCAGTTTTACAGAAGTTTTTGAAGTTTTGTTTCATTGATTAGCTCTGTTTTCCTGTTTTTCATTGCATTGGTTTCTTCTCTTACCTCTATTATTTAATTCCTTGTTTGCTTTGAGTTCTTTTCCTAGTTTCTTTACTATAGGAAGTTAATTATTGATTTGAAACCTTTTTTCATTTCTAATATAAGCATTTAGGGCTATAAAATTCCCTCCTAGCATAGCTTTAGCTGCATCCTATATTTTTTGAGATGTTAATATTTTCATTTTTAGTTAGGTCAATGTCATTTTATTTCCTTTGATACTTCACCCTTGATGAATTGATTATTTAGAAGTATGTTGCTTCATTTCCAAGTGTTTGTAGATGTTCTTATCGTTTTTTAAGTAACTGATTCCTAGTTCAATTCCATCGTGTTCAGAAAACAAACTGTGTATGATTTCAGTTCTTTGAAATTTGTTGAGATTTGTTTTATGGCCCAGTATATGGTCTATCTTGATGACTGTATTACAGGTACTGGAAAATATCTGTGGTGTGGGCCGAAATGGCCTATGAAGTGTCAGCGGGCTCCTGCCGTCGGCATGTGGTTCTGTCCTCCCGCACTCTTGCTGACTTTCAGTCGGGCAGTTCTGTCAGCTGCTGGGAGCGAGTGTCGGAGTCACGAAGCACGGTTTGGACTTGTTGTTCTCATTTTGGGTGCGTCGGGTTTCGCTCCATATGTTTCGGTGCTTTGCTGTTCGAGTGAAATACATGTTTGGGATAGTTATGTCTTCCCAGTGGACTGATCTTGTTATTGATATTTAATTTCCCTCTTTGTCTGCAGTAGTTTTCTTTGCTATGGAGTCTACTTTACCCACTCTTAATATAGCCACTCCTGATGTTTTTTTATCATAGTCACATAGCATATCTTTTCCCATCTTTTTTTTTTTTTTTTTAATCTCTTTAGGGCCACCTCTGCAGCATGTGGAAGTTCCCAGGCTAAGGGTCAAATTGGAGCTGTAGCTGCCGGCCTGCACCACAGCTCACAGCAACACCAGATCCTTAACCCACCAATCAAGGCCAGGGATTGAACCCATATCCTCATGGATACTAGCCGGGTTCATTACTGCTGAGCTGTGATGGGAACTCCAGTATGTTTTCCCATCTTTTTACTTTCGGCCTTCCATGCCATCATAACTAGAGTGAATTCATGTAAACGGCGTGTTGTTGGATCATGGCTTTATTTAGTTGTTTTGATCCACTTTGCCAGTCTCTGTTTAAGTGGTGTTTTGGGAGTTCCCTGGTGGCTCAGCAGGTTAAGGATCTGGCATTTTCACTGTTGCCATTCAGGTCATGGCTGTGACTCAGATTCAGCCTCTGACTCGGAAACTTCCACATGCCATGGGTGCAGCCAAAAAGAAAAAGATAAATTGGTGTTTTAGATGATTTACACTTAAGGTAATCATTGATATGTGGGGGCTTCGCCTACCATTTTAGCTCCATTTTAATTGACCTGGGCCAAACATCTGTAAAGGAAGGAACACAACGGGGTAAGCAAGAGCTCTAGTTAGTGTGGTGAAATGAGGCCATAAGCAAGTCAGCGTCAGCAGTGAGCCAGCAGCGCCGAACCCTGACTGCACACAGACACAGCCAAGCCGAGGGAGGGAGCCTGGCTTGCTGGCCGACGTCAGGCCGGATGCCTGCTGGAAAACAAGGCAGAAATCGTGAGCCCTGCATGTGAGAGAGGACGTCCTTCCCAGAAGGACATCCAAACAAGATACAGAACGGCCTCGGTGCTGGAAGGCGAGGGACAGGACAGAAAAAAACAGGCTTTGGGTTTTCTCCCAACTCAGTCACTGCAGCTGGTGACACTCAGCAAACGGCTCTGGGCCTCGGGCTTCCAGCTGTAAAATGGGGTGACAACACCTTCGTCTCAGGGCTGCTGGGAGCGGTAGCTGCAGCAGTTACCCGGTTACCCTGCTGTACGTGTGCGCCGGTCTCCGCTGCTGACGGCAGCAGGAGAGGCCGTGCTTGGGGCTCCTGGAGCCTGCAGGGGCTGGCTGACCACGGGGCAGGCAGAGCAGAGGTGGAAGCTGCCTGAAGGGCCCTTGTTACCGGGCGGGCTGAGCAGGCGCCGCTGAGGACTGCTCGGCACTTTGGCTCTTTCTCTGTCACCTTAGTTCTCTGGCCGCTCTGTGCTCATCCAACATGAAATTGCCTATTTAAGAGTCTGGCCCTAGTTTGACGGGGGGATGGGGACACCAAAGGGACAGACGGTCCGAGCGCGGCAGGCAGATCTGCACCCCAGCCCCGGTGCTGCCTCTGGCCAGGCCTCCAGGTCCCTTCCCTTCAGCTCCCGCCCGAATGGGCAGCTGTGGCGCCCCCGGGCCAGCCCGCGGCTCCGGGCGCCCCACGTCCCCCACGGTACCGAGTACAGCAAGCTCAGCGCCTCTCCTGGCGGGCGAGGGGCTCAGGGCCAGGTCCTCCCCATCCTCCCCAGCGGGCTTCAGGGCCACGTGGGCAGCAGGACCGAGCCGAGGGCTCCAAGCCCATCACCTCTCAGCAGCAGCAAAGCAAGCAAATTAGGAGGGAAGGGGACAGATGAGAGAGGGCTGATCCAGCGGCACCGCGCCCTCTCCTTGCTTCCCCGCAGCCAAGTACCCGGTTCACCGCGAGCCGACAGGCCACCCGTTTGGAAGGCTCGCCCCACTCGGGGCCACCCTCGCCCAGGTCGCGCTGCCCTGCGGTGCTGCCCCGCCTGCTGCAGCGCTTGGCCGCTGCCTCTGACCCTGAGCCCAAAATACCGCCGCCCGAGCCACGGGCCCTTTCACAGTCAGATCTGGACTCCCGCTCCTGATGTTAGTTTTGTCATTTTAAGTCAAACATAAAATGTAAACACAACCTTGGGAGAGACGAGGCTCGGCTCCGGGCCCTGCTAACCATGGGCAGGCTTGTCTGCGCGCCTCTCAGCAGCGCTCCCGCGTCCGCCGCGGCGCCCAGCCCGCCCGAGCCGCCCTCCCACTTTGGTCCTCTTTCCCTGGCGGCTGACTTGCAGCGGGAAGGCGGGGGTCTGAGGGGGTCCAGGCTTTGCAAGTCTGTGCCAGCATGTGTGCCACATGCCATGAGGTCAGTCACGCAACGCAGGCTGAACACCGACCTGCTGACAAACGGGGAAGGAGGAGAAAGGCGGGCGTCGAGGGTTAGCGAGTCAAGGGCAAAGCCACCTCCGGCGGCGGGCGGCTGGGCCTCAGGAGACTAGCAGAGAAGGCCGTCCTGCCCGGAGCCCAGCCGTCCTCTGCAGGACACCAAGCAGAGCCAGCCTGGCCGCCACCACTCCGCGGGCCTCCGCGGGGACCTGCCGGATGGCCACCAGCCAGGAGGACGCAGGAGAACCTCTGGAACACTGAATGCCGGTGTGACGGCACAGCACACTCTGCATCTTGTTGAAAGATGGAGATTTAAGTTAATTCAGGCCAGATAACGTTTGCTGGGCGTCTGCTGTGTTCCAGGACAGAGCCTCGTCCCCGTGCTCTGGGCAAAGTAAAGCTCACTGAGGGAGACAGAGGTCTAAACCAGCCAATGTGCCACTTAGCGTTACATGCCCCACGAAGCAGGCAGCGAGCAAGCCGCGGCGGCGAAGGGGGCGGTGACCAGTTCCACCGTCGTGAGTCCAAGGAAGCAGCAGTGGAATCTCATTCCTGTTCCTGCAGTCAGGACAAAACCGTGGCCCGAGGCCGTGGCCCTTGACCAGAAAGCCTGAAGATACTGAAGAGCAAGGCAGCGTCCTGTTCTCCTTGCATTCTCGCCACCCATTATAAGGGTTGGCGCGCACACACGCACGCACACACACACACGCACACACACAGACACGCACACGCACACACACGCACACACACCCCAGGACGTGCGGAGAAATAGACTCCTTCCCTGCCCCGGTTACAGTGATTAGCTTTTCGTGCAGCTGCTCAAAGTCTTTGGAGAGGTTAGGTTGAAATTTCGGCTTAGAAAATGTCCCAGTTGGTGTTACTTAGAACAGCTGGTGGCTTGCACGGCTCACTCCCTGGCGGCCCCAGTTCTGGTGTGTGGCTGGCCTTGTCTGCAGACATCTTGGGGCGACCGGCTACGTCAGGATGACAGATCGTCCCTTCAATGGATACTGACAAACAAATTAGTGCAAAGATGCTTTTCGTAGCAGACCAGATGTGTTGAGTTCTATCATATGGAACAAGCAATGAGAAACTGTCCGTGCCCCATCTGTGCCTTTTATTTTTTATTTATCTCCCTCTGTCTCTCAGTCTCCTGGTGGACTGTTAGGAGACAGGAAGCGCTCAGCGTACGTGTGCACCAAATGAGCGCTCGGAGAAGCTGGCCTCGTTGCCACGCCTGGAACTTTCCTTGGAGGTGACCCAGGGAAATGAGGCCAGTCGGTGGCAGAGGCTCAGGGCCACGTGACAGCCGTCTGTGAGTACTCCGCGAGAACCGGGGCTCCATCACAGCCCCGCAAGTGCCGGGAACGGCTGCAGAGCTCTGCCTCTCTCGAGATTTGGGATCGGGGCTTGGGATGCATGGTGTGTCTCCTGGTCCCCAGACAGGCAGGGCGGTCCCTGGAGCAGTAGGGGGGTAACCCTGAACCCCTCGCTCCAAGTCACATGAAAAGCTTTAATATCCTCCTGTGTCTCTCAGTTAAGATCCGTCAGCAGAGTCCTTGAGGCCATGATGTCTGGTCAGCGCCCCACTAGGTGCGAAGAAGAGCCTGAATGATGAATTCAGAGTGCTCCCTCCCTGGGACAAACGAGCGTCACCTGGGACAGTGGCCTCCCGTGAGAGCCCGCCCGGTGCAAAGCGCCCCGGGAGGAGGCTGGCTGGAGGCGTGAGACCATGCGTGCTGAAGGGCGAGGAGGATGGACAGGTTTCTGTGACCTGGACTTCTCCAGAGAGGACGCAGACACTGACTGGGCCTTAAGGAACGAGTGGGATTCAGTTTAGCAGAGAAAAAGCAGCAGGAATTCCAGGATGGAGGATGAGGGATGTGAGTGGGGGCCTGAGGCCTGAGTACAGGTGTGCACTGGAGCCCCGACCTGAGAGGAAATGGCGGGGGCAGTGTTTGGGAGGACCAGGGTCAAGGCCAGGGCAGGGCTAGGGTTAGAGGCAGAGCCAGGGTCAGGGCCAGGGTCAGGGCCAGGGCCAAGGTTGGGGACAGAGCCAGGGTCAGGGTCAGGGTTAGGGTCAGGGGCAGAGCCAGGCAGTGGAGACCTGCTCTTGGTGACGGGAGATGCAGGGATGCTGAGCCGAGCGGTGATGGGCTTCGTGTCCCCTTCGCTGGCTGAGGCTCTGGAAAATGAGGGAACAGACACATTCCGCTGGGGCCTGGGGTTGTTCAGCTGTGGGGCTGTCAGCACAGGGCAGCGGGAAGGCAGGTGTTGTTTCCGTCGGCAGGGAGGCCTGGGAGGCGGCATAAGCCAAGGGCCACATTTAGTGTCTGGTCACAGAAAGCCCCTCGGCATTTGCGCCGCCTCCTAAGCTGGGTGCCTGGTGAAAGCCAGGGCTTCCTTCCCTCTCGTGCTTTTGGTCCCGTGATGGGGTCGCAGTCGTTGTTACTGCGGACGGCCAGAGCTCGCTGGTCCTCGCTCACCAGGCGGTGAGTGACGTCCGCCTTCTCGAGACAGAGGTGTCTTGGGGGCCTGAGCCGGCCGGACCGGGAGGGGCCCGTCCTCTCACCAGTGTCACCAGCACAGGGCAGGCGGGCCCAGGCCAGGCCACCCCTGTAGGCCGCCCAGCGTGGGTCCAGCTCTGCGTGGAGGCCAGCCTGGAGGAGGTGGTAAGCACCCCCTCTCACAGCTGGAGGGGCCGCCTTGTGGAGGAAGTGACGACTCAGCACCTGCAGCGTGAGGCCCAGCCGCTCCCGCCCCCAGCGCCAGGCCTTTACTCCCGCAAAGCTCGGGGGCAAGTCTGCGCCGGCCAGGAGCCCAGGGCCTTGGCGGCCGAGCTTCCCAGCAGGTGCGCAGACCCCCTGAGCAGCCCGACGCCCGACTCCTGCCCCAGACTCTTGCAGAGGAAGGCAGCACACTGGGCAGCCGTGAGCCCCGTGGCCACGGGCAGCGGACAGCGCAGCAGGTTACGCGCAGCCGGACTAACTGCCCCACTTCCACGCAGGGCTCTCCCTGTGCCCTCTGCCCTGCGGGGCGTCCGGCGGGGTTTAGGCTTGGACAGCCACCCTCCCTCCACCCACCTTCCCACAGCCGTGTCCCTGTCCTGGGGTCACTTCAGGTGACGGCTGGGGGCTGACAAAGCAAATAGCCAGTGTAAGTGACAGCCACCTCTGTGCCCCGAGCTGTCCCTGAGGGTCACTGGGTGTGTGCATTCAGACGGGGGAGGAGGGGACCGGTTTGATGATGGCCGTGTCCGCAGGCCTAGAACAGTCAGCGTCAGTAAACATGTGTACAGCACGTGAATAAAGCTGCATAACCGAGGAGACCCTGGACTGGGTCCCAACCCCGTGACCCTGGTGACCCCAGACCCCACGGCCTGTAGAATCTGGCCTCTTGTTACCCAGAGAGACCCACTGGCTTCTGTGACATCAGCAGGCGGCAACCCTAAAACGGAACCGGCGTCTCCTGAGCAGCGTCATTTTAGTTTTGTTGAGCGGAGCTGGACTTCAGACCCCCAAATCCTAGCAAGCCCCCTGGCCTGGAAACCAGCGTCTCGTGCAAATCTGAACACAGGGGCGGGCGGGCAGCTGTGCGCTGTTCGTGACCGCGAGGCGGTCTAGCCGGCTTACGCTGCTGTAACAAAGTACCGCAGACACGGGCTTAGAAAACAGGAATGACCCCCGCGGTCCGGAGGCTGGGAGGTCGGTGCCGGCAGGGTCTGTGCTGGCGAGGACCCGCTGCCTGCTCACAGACGCGTCTTTTTCCAGGGTCCTCATGGGATGAAGGGCGGGGGCTCCGCGGGGGGTCTCCCCTGTAAGGACCCTGACACTGTCCCAGGGGGCTCCACCCTCGTGGCCGCACCACCTCCCACAGGCCCGCCTCCTGCCACCATCGCCAGGGGCTGGATCTGGGGGACAAAGACACTCAGTCCTCAGCAAAAGCTTGGACTCCCACCCGCTGTGCAGGGTTTCTTTTGTCGGGATGAAATCGGGGCAGGTCCAAGCAGTGTCCCAGCCTCTACCTGCTGTCGCAGCCCAGTGACCTGGCCACTGCTGTTGGTCTTGACCCAGCGCTGTGATTGGAAGTGGAGGGTGTGGGGCTCTGAGCCGCTTCCCGACCTGGCGGGTGGGCAGCAGTGGGGTGCCGGAGCGCAGCAGCTCGGGGGGAGGGCCGTGTGACTTGGCGACGAGCCCCGCCTGAACCTCTGCACAGACCCCCTCACTCGCGGAGACGCCCGACGCAGGCTTCTGGGCACGGACCTGAGGGGGCTGTGTTCTGCGCGGCTCTCGGTGCGGTCCTGTAGGGTCCCTCCCCGGCCCCTGGGTCTGCCTTCCAGACCCTGCCCGGGCTCCCCTCCCTGAACACCGGGCACTTCCCGTGGCTCCAGCAGGGGCTCCACTTCCCCACTTCGCGCGGATGCCTCCATGGGACGAGGAGACCTGCCCTCACCCAGCAGGGGTTTGATTCTTCATCCAGAACCCCGGCCCGGAGGCCGGCCTCTGTTGGGTACAGAGTCGGGAGGTGAGCGAGCGTTAACTCCACATCGTCTGAACCTTTTGTAATGAAACCCCGCAGATGGAAATGCCTGTCCCCATAATCAGATGCCTCCGCTGACCGCGGGTTACCAGCCCAGTGACGGTGCCAACTGTATCGCCTCCGACACCCCCTCATGACGTCTCTGTCTCTGCCACTCTTGTCTGTCCTGCACGCGGCCCTCGGGGTGGCAGTGCTGAGAAAAGTGACCGCTTGAACTCGAGCATCTCAAGGCAGGACCTCGTTAAACAGGGAGATGGCGTGAGCAGCGCTGTGTACGAGATTAGACCTGGGGATGGTGTTTGCGGCTCACAAGTGAGGGTCGGAGCTTTTCAGTACGATTATTCGCATTTAATCACGCACTGAGTGCGCCTGCCTAATTGCTAAATGTTTTCTCTTGTGCTTAAACTCCATGCCACAGATTATTAAAAATTGACTTTACAATATTTATTTTACTTATCTTCTCAAGCCAGACCAGGCTTAGCCCATAGATTTTGTGAATTATTAATTTTAAAGGTAATTTGTGCTGCATTTTACACTTGGGTGATGTCCAGAGAGGCCCGGATTTCTAGTCCACAGCTTACAGAACGGAATCACTCTGGTTCATCTTTCATCTGAAGAGACTGAAAGGAACCAGGGACGTGGGCGCGGGTCCCCGGATGCGGCGGGCAGAGCCCACGAGCGCTCTGCTTAGCGTGTCCAGTGGCGAGAAAGGAGAACCTTCCGGCAGGTCGTGCTGCTGTGCCAGCCGTATCCCTGTGTCGCCTGGCATCTCCATCACTGCTGATGCAGGGACGTCACTGCACCACAAACCATCCACACTCACTGACTGAGAAGCTGTTCCTCCAGAAAGTAGCTCTAGGTGTCCTTGAGCCAGCCTGCTTTTACACTGACCCCCTCTGGGCTTTGTAAGTGCTTGACACATTCTCCATACACCAGATTCTCAAGTCAAGTTACATATTAAATCGAGTAGCTACCTAGACGGCGAGAAGGGACGTGATCAGGAGCCAGGCGGCAGCGTCTTTTGTAAATGGAAACCCTGCTTTGGTCGTACTCTTTTTAAACCAGCTTTGTCTACGTGCCCATTTCCTTAACCCCATTGTCTGCCCCAAATCCATGGTCCACGGTGACTCTTTTTCTTCCCAGGCCGCGCAGTTTCACTTGGGAAAGGTGCACAGGACACACAGCCCTGCACATAAAGGACATGCACCAGAAAAGGGAACCTTTCCCCAAACTGTTAACACAAATGAGAGGTGGCTGTCTCTCCCCCGGGGAGAATGCTCAGAAAGTAAACAGCTGGATAAAGTGCCTTCGACAAGGTACATTCTGATGGGTTTTTCTGAAAGTTTTTGGAAAGTTTGGAGGACTTGATACATTTACAGAAATTTGGAATGCTCGCTGTGTTTCACGATTTTAAAGTATTTATCACTGTTGTTCAACCTGAAGTGAGCCCAGGCACTGAGTGTGTTGCCAAACTGCCCTCTCCAAACTCAGGGCTGAGTCATGGCTACAGGAAAGGTGACACGGAAGCCATTTCTCGGATTCTGGCTGCTGCAGAGACCTGCTTTCTACTGCAGGCTTGGTTTCCTTCCCAGAGCTATTCCAGTTGCTCTGTTGACCTTGATGGGCACCTAATGAGCCTGCAAGCTGGACCCCCTTCCCAGCATCAGCACCTTCGGGGTCCCGGCTGGAGGAGTGGGGGATCTCAGCCAAACTGCCCACAGCCTCATCTGCTGAGAAGCAGCTGTGCCACTGTCCGCAACCCGGGGACCAGCCACCCTCCTCAGGCAGCCTCTCAGAGGCGGAGGACAGGACAAGCATTCTGTGTCCCCCAAATGCACCTTCACAGGCTGGATGGCATTGCCGTATTTGATGCCCATGACAACGCGACAGCTGCTCTTTCTGTAGAAAGGGAGAAAACTGAGGCTTAGAGAGGTGACTGGCTCGCCAGGAGCAACGGGTGAGGGGCACAGCTGCAGCAGTGGGGCTGAGACCCCCGCCCCTCCCGGAGCCCAGGGTGCACGCGGCACCCTCTCACTGGCCAGATTCCAGCCCGATGCTCTTTAGGTCCTTCCAGCGCTGGAGAGCTGGTGGCCACACTCTGGTGGACATTCACTTGGAGGGCAGGGGCTCAGAAGAAATGCTTTCTGCTCTTTGGACTTTCCATTTATAGACATAAGAGCTTTACAGGAAATGGGGCAATTTTAAAACAGGAGCAAAGTCACAGCCCACACAGTCAAACTCAAATGTAATTTCAATTTACATAGATTTTTGTTAAGCTCCTTTGTTCAGCAAACTCGGCTTTTTGCAGACATCCCTGGTCTCCGTTTCAATGCACACTTCAGACTGATAGGAGGCAGCAGGGAAGTCCAGCTCTTAAAGACCTGGGAGTTGCCGCAGCCCTGACCCCCTCGGCTGAGACTGCTGGTCTCCAAGCTCAAGGGTGCCCCAGGCTCATGGGAAAAAGGCCCCCCTTAAGGTATGCACGTCTCAGCCACTGCCGTCTCCCAAGACGCCCGCCTTGAGTCCCTGACAGTTTCTCAGAACACAGGTGCCCTCCTGGAAACCCCTGGTGACAACCAAGCAAAGTGGGGAGGACAGCCAGGCCCCGTGGGGTGACCGTCTCTGCCGTGTCTCTCAGTCAGTTTCAGGGAGAAGTTGTCTAGGAGTGTTAGAGCGTTTGTGTAGAGAAATGAAACTGGCTGCCGAAAGTGGCAGCTTTCAAACCCGACTGCTGTGTGTAAGCATCACCCAGCCCTTACCAGGCCCAGCCCCAAAGAGTTACACTGTAGCGCTGGCCAGTTCGGGTCTGACTCCAAAAACACAATAGCAAACACTCCAGCAGACTGAAAACATTCAATCCGTGTGGAATGCAGAAGAGCAGGAAAAACGAGCCTCTCAGTGGGGAAGGCTTGCGTGGGGCGGGCACCGGCCACTGGGAAGATAGTGACCGCCCGTGCGACCCACCCAGACAGACGGGCAGCGCTCCGGTGCTTCGTCGCCGCGAGTCGGCCGGGGGCCAGGCCTTCAGACGGGGAAACACTCTTGAAACAAAATGAAAGCGTTTTAGATCTGATTCCCGGGGGCTGGACCGGGCCGCAGACCGATGTGCACAGGCTCTAGCAGACAGCACGGCGTTGCTTGTCTCCCAGAAAGTCCAGCCACTGCCCTGCGCTCCACTCCCGCGGCCGCTGCGGGGATCGAGAGCCCGATGGTGCGCGGGGCGGCGCGATGCGTCCTGCAAACGGCCTTGGCTCTAGAGCAGCCGGGACGGCCTGTCGGGGGCCCAGCCCCACGCCCGCCGCCGGCGCTCGCGTGTTCTCGTCCCGGACACGCTCCTCTTGCCGCTCATTTCACCTCGTCTTCTCACACGCGTCTCCAGACGCGGGCACCGTCGCCTTGACGTGAGGGGACGTGGCCGCCTCGCTGCCCCGCGCCGTCGGGGGCTCCCTGACGCTCGCTGCGCTTACCGTCCTGTCACAGGACTCGTGGTCTCTCCGCGCTCTGCCGCCTCCGCGGGGTCCTGGGGGGAGGCTGGAGGGGCGGAGCACGTCCTCGATGACACCCCAAGGCCCAAACACGTGGACTTCGAGAGGACAAGGCAGTCTGGGCACAGTTACCCAACGGCCCCAGCGCAACAGCTGCGGGTGGTCGGCGCCCCCGCCCGGCCCCGCCCCATCTGCGGCCCGGCCCCGTCCCCACCCCGATGCTGAAAGGAGAGGCCCGAGCCACAGGCTTGGTGACCCTGCTGACCCCCGGAGTCCGGCCAGGAAGGAGGAGGGGCCGCAGCCTGGTGAAAACTAGGAGCAAAGGAAGAGGCCGCTGCTGACCAAACGCCCGTTCAAACCCCACCCGCCTGGCGCCCACGGCCCGTGAAACGGCCCGTCTGCGGACCGCAGGGTGCGCCTCCCCCGCCGGAGCGAGGCGCGCGGTCTGGACGGGAGAGGGAGCCGCTGGGCAGGTGTCGCACGCGGGGCTGCAGGCGGAGGTTCAGGCAGCGCGGAAAGTACAGCGGCAACGGGCAGCTCGAGGCCGTGCCAGGCTGTTCGGGGCCGTTCCGGACCCCGGGGCACCGTGAGGGCTCCGTAAATCTGCTGAATAAACAGACGATGGAATGAGTGACCGGCCCTTGCCAGCCGGGGTCCGAGCGGACAGACTGACGGACCGGCGGTGACGCGAGAGGCGTCGCGTGCGGGGCGTGGCGGGCAGGGGCCGAGGGTCTCCTCGACACTCCGGGACCGCGGTGTGTCGGTGCCGCGACTGTCCCGCAGGACCACGTGGCTTACAGCCGGCGTCCGCGGGGCCGGAGCGGCCGGCCAGCCTCTGGAAGGGCGGTTCCGCAGCCCGCGCTTGGCCTGCCAGGAGCTTAGCGGCCGCAAATAGCGTTTCCTACCTAGCCCGGAGTTCCGCTTAAAAAGAAACCATTAAGTTTGCAAATTCAGATACTAACGCTGTGACCTGCTCTCTCAACACTTGTTTCTGCGGTCAGTGTTCTACTTGCTGTTAGGAGAGTATCTTATCCTTATAAGACATGAGAAGTTGGCCACATTCCCAGCATCCTTGCTGAAGGCAGTGGTGTGGGCAACAGGGCTAAGCAAAGCCGGCGGAGGACAGGGCGCCAGGCGTGGGGATGGGGGACCTGTCATAGCTAATTTCCGGGTGCAGCCGCAGTCCCCGTGGCCCGGGTTCTGCCAGCAGCATCTCACGAAGAGCAGAGCTGGGGCAGGCTCTGAATAATCAGGAAGGTCTTCCGGGGAGGAGGGGAGGAGTCGGGCCTCCAATCAGAAAGGAGTCGAGGCTGGAAGCCCTGCTGCCTTCAGGCCATCTCCGACGGTGCCTCCTCCGTCAGTAGGGTGACCTCACGCTTCGCTGCCCAAACCCAGGCTCCTTGTGAGAGGGCGCAGGAGATGCCAGTCCCCAGGCTGCAGCGGGCTGAGGGCCTGACACCAGGCGGCCAGGAGGAGACGCTGTCCCCCTCCTCGGGTTCCAGACTGGACTCGGGGGAGGCCCTGCTTGGCCCAGTCTGCTCAGTGCTCATCTCCCCGGAATCACCCAGAATAACATCCGACTAGACTGGATGTCTGGGCACCCCAGAAACGAGCCTGCTGCCTTGGGTCTGTGACTGGGCCCGTGGCGCTGTCTACTCACCGACCAGGAGCTCCACCCACCCCGCCCTAGAGGGCCCACAGGGACACCGCGCCCCACGGCGGCAAGGCAATGGCAGGTGACAGGCGGTTCTGTGAGCCTCAACCAGCATGCAGCTCCTCCCCAGGCCGGGTGCCTGCAGACCACGCGCTCAGCACCCGGACAGCCTGGCTGGGCCTCGACCTCACGGGCAGCGCCGGACGGAGACCTTTTGGAAGAGCTCAGGCTGCTCGCTCACGGGCCTCGGGGCCTGGAAAGGCGTCAGACGGTGCCAAGCTGAGCTCTGCTTCCTGCATCCCACGCCATTGTCCCTGGAGTATAACACCAGGGCCGCAGACCCTGCAAGGCCCCCGGCGCCTAGGCGATTCCAGTCACTGAGTGCAGCGTCAGCACACACCTTCAGATGCAGGGTTTTATTTAAATGCACTTCTGCACAAAGTCACCTTCCGCATCAGTCAGTTGTCAGCCATCCGCATCGAGCAATCTGGTGTGAGCTGTTTTGTTTTAGGCTTTTCCTCCACTTTCCGAAATAGTCCAGAGTGGCTGGAACGCGGCGAACGCGGCGGGCCCGAGGCGCCTCGTGGCTCTCCGGGCTGCTCCCAGCCCCGGGTCAGAGGCCACCCGGGGCGGCCCACTTCGTGCCGTGACTCCAAGGGCAGGCTTCCTGGAGGAGGACAAGGCGCCTGAGGCGCTAAACCAGGCGGAGGGGGTGGATTATGTAAGAACACTCTCGTGAGAGCCACTCTCCTAGTTCCCGCGAACTGCAGTCGCGTTTTCGTGCGCGGCTTTTCACATCCAGCCCAGCAGCCTCCGCGGCTTCCTCTTCGGGGTCCCTTCCTGCGAAGTTCGGGGGCTGTGAGGGGAAGGCAGGCGTGGTTTGTTCCCCAACTTCCTTTCAGCCTTTAAAGGATGAAAAAGGCCCTCCCTCTGCTCTCATCCTCCCAGCCGTGCGCAAAGGGTCCCCCGAAGCCCCGAGAGCCCGCGCCGCGCATCCGGGCGCCCGCAGAGGCGCGTCTGCAGGTCCTCACGGAGCGCGTCCCCCCGCTGGCACAGAAGGCTTGACGCCAGGTCTCAGCATGGAGCGGTTGCTGTGCTTTTCCGTCTTTCTCCTTCAAACCACACTCAGTTCCTGCCTGCCTCCTTCTCCCTCAGTGAGTCTCAGGCTGGCCCCTAACCTTCCAGTCGTTTCTACCCTGTGAAATCCAGTAGAGCCCAGAATGAGGCTGACACCTCGGATCCAGGCCTAAGCCCGCCCAGGGCCGGGGAGCGGGGTCACCTGCTGTGTGTCCAGCCGGAGGCTGTAACTGGCCCTCGTGTCCCCTCGTGCTCCAAACGCTGGCCGTCTGCCCCCCGGGCCTAGGTGAGGCTGGGACCGGGCCTGGGCCTCAGACTCTCCCGGATGAGCGTCTTCCCTCCTTCTCCCCTCCCCACTCTCCCCCCTCACAGTCCAGGTCTCAGGTGTCTGCTGCTCTCAGGTTCTCAGGGGCCCCCAGTTCACGATCGAGGCTCCAGGCCGGGTGACAAGGATCCACCCAGAGCCTCCAGGTCCCAGGACCACTCGGAGGCTTCACGCAAGCACTTCTGCCAGGCCCGGCCGTCCCCTCCCTGAGCGTGGGTAATCGCGGACCCAGCCTCTCAGCAGCAGGATGCTTGGCTCTGCGGACCTCCTGGCTCGAAGGCCGTCTCCTAAGTGCTAGGCATCCGCGCCTCCTGCGGGAGGCCTCCCCTTCTAGGCCCCGACAGGCAGGTCTCGGCATTGCCCCTCCTTAGTGTTAGAGTGTGAAGTTATCGATTGGGGTGCAGCTACTCGCGTTCAGTAAAGATTCAAGTGAATCACTAGTCTACTTGGGCTGCAGTGACAAAGCGCCGCAGACCTTGATTTCCCATGGCTCTGGAGGCTGGACATCTAGGGCCAGCTGTGGGCAGGGCTGGTTCCTCTGCTGGTGCAGGCACTGAGTCCCCTGTGCCCACACTGCCCACCACCCGCCACTCAGCGTGTGTGTCTTCATCTCCTTTTCCTAGTCGCCCGGGATCGGACCCGCCGTACAGACTGTGTTTCCCCCTCATTTCCTCCTTGAAGGCCGTCGTCTCCAAATGCAGTTGCATCTGAGGCCCTGGGGCCAGCACTCCGGGAGGACTTTGGGAAGCACACAGGAATGAGAAACAAACTGAGGCTGGCTGCCTGTTTCAAGATGCAGATCGCGAGTTTTATCCACCTGGAAGTTATCAGAAGGAACCCTCCATCCTGTGAGAACCAGGCCTCGTGCTACAGAGCTCCGTGCAGACCCCGAGGCTGCCTTTGCCCAAACTCCCTTCTTCGTAGACGGCAGCTTGCAGACAGCCTCTTATAATACATGTTCCTGAAAATCTGCGAGAGGACCTCATGGCCTTCCCTCCAAAGCGCTATCCCTCCTCCTGCCTGCGCGGAGTAATTATTTCCTAGCTTCTCAGGGTGCCAACCTGTTCAAGCTCATTTGCGTTTGGGTTTGGCCAGAAGCTGCATCCATTAAAGAGCTACCTGTGTTCCAGCAGAAGATGCAGTTGGGAAGAAAGTGGGTCAGGCTTGAGGCCGGCCATCTGTCACAGTGCGTTGCGGCAAAAGGAAACAAAGCGGGGAACGTATAAAGGAGGCTGGGGTTTGTAGCCCAGAGGTACCCACTGTGCTTGGCGGCCTCCAGCCGCCGCCTTCTTTCTTGTTTCTCAGCTGCGCTGGATGGGCCGCGCGTGGCCCACAAACACAGAAGACACAGCACAGAACCTCACTCTAAACTGCTGAAATAGGGCAGGACTGAAGGGCTCCATTGATCTCGTTTTTAAAAAGTAACCTAGCCCATGAGCTATTTCATGCTTTTTCAGGAGGCAGAGTCCAAGATCAAATCCTTAGGTGTTTTAACAATCACGGTGTTATTCAGAGTCCCAGCAAACACGTTATTTCTCGCAGATGGATTTTCTGGGAGACTGACGCGGGATCATGCCCCACAGGGGTTTTTTAATTTTCATCTTACTTGGAACAAATTGTTTCATAACTTGTTGATTAAACAAAACAGTCTGTGAAAGCACACGCGGCTTTCAAAAAAGCAGGCTCCAAAAATTTTTATCTGTTCACAGTTCCCAAGTCCCTGTCTTGGGTGTGCTGAGTGTCCTCGGCTCCAGGTCGTGTGGCTGGGCCTGGCACTTACAATTCTGACATCACACCTCCACCTTCCGTGGCCACAGCGCCACACACTCTGGTCTTTCTCCCTGTCTTCTCACGGACAGCTGCCTGGCTTGAATCAGAGGATGCGCATGCGTGGATCACGCATTCGTCTAAATAGAGGACGCTCCCTGCCAGAAAGACCCCCACACCCCTTCCCAGGCCATCTGCACCCACCCTTGGGACAGGGCTGCCTGCCTCTGTTTGGTCTCTTTTTGTCTCTGTTTCGCTCTTCTGGGATCACAGCACACGTTCTTTTGATGCCTAGAGTTCTGGCTCCACGTGCTGTCCTAGCGATTCTTCCACCTCTTAACGCATTTTAGTCTCTCCACCGCCGCTGCTGCAGCGCGCGTCCACTGCATAAATCTAGGACCGTTCGGCGCCTGGGGCTGCCCTCAGGGCCGCTTTGGGGAGCTTCCTCAGGACTCCTCGATTAAAGGGCTTCCAAGTCACCTGATGACTTGGAGATTTTTGTTGAAAATCAGTAGGTGACACAGGTGCGATTCTGATTCTGAACCCTCAGTTTCGTTCTGCTTACCTGTCTCTGTGCCGTTACCAGATTGCGTCTTTCTCCTTTGGCAGCGCTCTCAACCAGTGTGCCCTCGTCCGCCTCCCGGCAAGGGCTCCCCCCAAAAGATGCTCCCCCACGTGCTCTAAAATATGTGCGCCACTCCAGCCTGGGCCAGAGCCATTTATTTTGCAATTATAAGGTTTATAACACAAACGCCTGGATCCACCCAAATAATCCACTAACGGCAAAAGGCCGTCAGTGCCACCAACGCGTGGTGACCGGAGCCTCCCCAAAGCGGCCCCTGCCTGGGTGGCCTGCCCAGGCCCTCACTCAGTCCCCGCCCAGCCGAGCCCCTGCCCCCTCCCGCCCCCCGCTTTCCCTGGAGAAGCACACTGTCCCCCCCCCGGCTCCCCAGCCAGAGGGGGAGCGTCCTGTCAGCAGCTGTGCTCAGTGCACCCAGAATGTCCCAAGTGAGGGACAGACAAAAGCAGGGCCCCTGTTTTCCATCAGGGCCGTAACCTTATGAGTCCAGACTCCCAGTGGTGACGTGACGGACGCAAGACCGCAGCCATGGGCTACGGCTGTGCCCGCCTGGACCCAGTTGAGGGAGAGGCTGGCCTGACGGGCACGGATCAAGGGAACAACTACAAAATCGTCCCGACAGCAAATAATTCCTCTTGCTCTTTTCCTGAACAGAAGATGTCGTCCGCCACCCTGTTCCTGATGACCCGCGAAGACCCAGTCCCCCCCAAGGGTCATGTGTGTCCTCACGAGAGAGTGGCGGGCCTTTCTGGTCGGCCGGCTTGGTGACAGCTCAGGGGCACGGGTCCGGCCTGGTTTGCCCGGGTTGTTTCCACTGGTCCCGAAATCCAAAACCCCGGCACCTGATGCGTGGCGGGGGCACCAAAGGTCAGAGTGACCAGAAAAGCCACAGGAGGCCCCGTTACGTCGGAATCGGTCTTGATTTTTCAAATCGTCGTCACGCTTACACAACACGCACTTGGCCATAGTCACCATTTGTAAGCACACAGCTCAGTGACACTGAGCACGTTTATATTGCTACGCGGCCACCACCACGTCCACCTCCAGAGGTTCTCATTTCTCAAACCGAAACTCCGTCTGCTCTAAACAACACTCCCCACCCCGCCCGGGCCCCTTCCTGTTAATTCTCACTCCCCTCGGTGCGTCCTGGGCACGCGGCAGACACTGCTGCCCTTCTGGGACCGGCTTGTTTGGCCTCGGGTGACGTCCTCAGGCTCATCCGTGTCGTGGGCAGGGTCAGAATCCTGTC
The DNA here is from genome assembly GCA_004024745.2 of Catagonus wagneri. Classification (NCBI taxonomy): domain Eukaryota; kingdom Metazoa; phylum Chordata; class Mammalia; order Artiodactyla; family Tayassuidae; genus Catagonus; species Catagonus wagneri. Next base: position 962,199 of record PVHT021183708.1, on the reverse strand, counting down.
CTTTTTAAGGGTGGGTCATGTCGCCCGTGAGGACACAGCTCCTGGTCCACCGCAGACCTCCTTCGCCTTGTCTTGTGAACAGCGCTGCTGTGAACACGCGTTAGGACGGCTCTCCGAACGTGACTCTCAGCTGGTCTGGGTGTCCGCCCAGAGTGGACCTGCCACGTGACGTTCCCGCCAGCGGAGCGCGAGGGCTCTCGTTCCCCCACACTTGTCACCTTCCAGGCCTTTCCATCGCAGCCGCTCTGAGGCGTGTGGGCTGAGTCTCACAGGGCCCCGCCCCTGCGGGCCGGTGACGCTGGGCATCTTTCCTCGTGCTTTTTGGCTGTTTGTTTACCTCCTTTGTAGAAACGTTTATTCAGTCCTTTGCCTTCGACTGGAATTTCAGATAAACGATGGCTATTTTTAGTGTGTGTCTGACGGTATTAGAGATGTTTGTGCACAGAAAAGTGTCTGTTGTGTATCTGAGACTCGGTTCTAAACGAGGTGTCTTGAATTTTTATTTGACAAGTCTGGCCACCCTAGAAAGCAAGAACATTGATGAATCAAAAACAATCTTTAAATATTTCACAACTGGGCTAAGGTGAGCTCTGAAACGGTTTCGTGTGTTTTTGTGGGTGTCTGGCTGGTAGCCCTGCTTTATTAGAAAATTGTAATTTCATTTTGAGATGCTCCAGACTAAATCATTTGAGCTTCACACTCTTGGTGGAACGTTATTGGGTTCCCGTAATGAAATTATAACTCAAGCAAGAGATTTCATTCTCTTGTAGTAAATTAGCTGGGCTGTGAGGTTCGGGAGCCCATCCCTCCCTGGGCTTATTCCTCTTGTTCGGCACGAGCAGGGAGCAGGTCCCTTTGTTTGAGTTATTTATTGTTCTCTGAGTGGACGTTACACCGCTGCCCGTCCCTCCTGGAAACAGCAGCTGTTAACAGGCTCCTGAATGAATTGCATGTGAACTCTCCCGGCCTCCGGAAAGCTGGCTAAAGAGGAAACGGGCTCAGACCCGAAAGCCCAGGAGCGAGTTTCAGGCCTGGGTCTGGATGCCGAAGGCCAAGTGGGTAACAAACCGCCGGGGAGCGTCTCCGTGCGAAGGCGCTCCCTCCCCGCGACAGAGACAGGCGACCGGCCGCGCTCGATGCAGACGGGCCGTTACTTCCCGCCCGCAGACACGGGGGCTCCGAGGAGCGGGAAAGAGCCCCCGGCCCGGGCCCGGCCGGCCGGAGGAGAGGCGGGGGGGCAGGTGCCGGCCAGGCCGCGGTCGTGCGAGTGGAGCCGCGTGCGGACGGACGGGCGGCCTTGAGGGCCGACGTGCGGCCAGGATCTGAGCGGAGGGGCCGGGGTGCGGGGGGCGGGCTCTCCTCTGCTCGGGCGGGTCCCCGCGGACCAGCCTCCAGGTGGGTTTAGCGGCCGAAGCTCCGAAGTAAGGAGCTTCCTTCTGGTCCCTTTACTAGTGGCTCTTTAATTTCTCCGGGTTGGCCTTCGACCCACGTTCCCTGGTCTCTGCTTAAGAGGGCGGCACCCGAGCCCCCTGCTCCCGAGCCCGTTTCCTGCCAGCCTGTGTGCCCACAGGGCGCGGCGCCTCGGGGGTGCAGGCGGAGGGTCCCCGGGCCCCCACTGTTTCGGTTCCGGCCCGCACGCCAGAGGGCCCTCCTGGTCCTGCTGCTTCTCAAACACACACGAAGTAGATTTTACAGTTTCGAGAAGTCACTTTTTTTTTTTAACACACTTCAAACGCACAAAGCAGGTTCTGCACTGAAGGGGAAACGGCGCGGCTCTGTCTGCACAGCTCCCTTCGGTGAGGAGGCTCTTTCGCTGGGGCCTCTCTGAGAGGTGACCTCGGTCGCCAGGCTCTGCCCACCAGCGTCCTGCAGGCTGAGGAAAGGCGCCCGCCCTGCAGGCGGTTACTTCAGGTTTTGAGGGAAGTGGAACAAGAGGAGGAGAGATGCCAAAAATAGGAACAGAAGAAAGATGGAATCATAAAGTTTAAAATTGAATAGAGAGGGGAACTTGATAAAATGCTGTTAGAAATTCAATAAAAGCCTAAACCGGAATGAAGTGGCTGGAACCAAAACGACCTTTCAACCTCCCTTGTCCAAGCCCTCGGTAATAA
>PVHT021183708.1:941013-953271 GCA_004024745.2 Catagonus wagneri | reverse complement strand
CCGTCCGTCCATCCATCTGTCCATCTGTCTATCCATCCATTCATCCATCTATCCATTATCCATCCATCCACCCATCCGTCCATCCATCTGTCCGTCCGTCCACCCGTCCATCCGTCCATCCATCTGTCCATCCACCCATCCGTCCATCCATCTGTCCGTCCATCCACCCGCCCATCCATCCGTCCGTCCATCCATCTGTCCATCCGTCCATCCATCCAACAAATGTTTATCTGACTCTGGCAAGTGCACAGCACACCCAGCCATGGTGGCCGTCAGCCTGCTCCCCGCGGCTCAGCTGCGTGAGGGACAGAGACCATCGGACAGGGACCCCCAGCAGGAGGCAGACGTTTCTCCCTCTCTTTCTGCCCCAAGTTTCTTCACTTGTCTTTGATTATTTACTGATCATCCTAAGAGCGGGCTGGAGGGTTTTAGCCCATAATCTCCATGTGTCTTGCCTTCCAACCTACCCTCAAATACTACACAATCGAGGTAAAAATGGGGTTTTGCAAAGAAAGTCGGGCTTTGACAGGAGCCCTGGCCAGAAGCGCTGCAGCCCTGCCCCCTCCTGACGGCTCCGTCTCCCCCGCCCCATGTCTCCAACACCGTCTGTAGCGCAAGGCTGCCCAGCACCCTCGCCCCTCCAAGGCTGCCCAGGGCCCGCCTGTCCCCGCCCTCCGCGCGGGCCGTGGGCCCCTCCTCCTCGGCCGACACCGTTTAGCGGCCGCATGCCTCCTCCTGCCCCGTGAGAGCTGAAGGGTGTCAGTGAGTTCTGGCCCAGAAGCCTTTTCCTTTCACGTTGTCAGCCTGAGTTCTCGCGGCGCAGGAACCAGGCGGCACCCCTGCTTTGTAACAGTCATTTGACCCCGAATGCAGCACATCAGTTAAAGCCACAGCCGCTCAATTATTTTCCTCTGACAGTCCGCTAACGCCGCGCGTGGATGATGGAGGGCGCGGGGCAGCGGGAGGGCTGCAGACCGTCCATCACCGCGGGCACGTCACGCATCACACGGGACCGTCCTGAGGCGCCTCACCCGGCAGCCTGCTCCCGGGCTGCGCGGGGGCGGCGGGTTGGGGCGCAGCACCAGCGCCCTCCGCGGCTGCATTAAATTCGAGTCCTACCTTGGACTGGATTCAGGGACTGAGCCGAAAACAAAATGCGGGACCCCTGGGAACGCTGGCCCGCTTTCCTCCTCCGCCCATCACCGCCATCTCCACCACTTGCTTCGTGCTCAGGCAGGTCCTGGTCCCCAGAGGCACCGCCCTTGTTATCTAGCGGGGCCGTTAGCACCTGTACCGGGAGACAAGCCAGGCGCCACCAGCCCTGGCAGGGCCCCCAGAGCCGCGTCCACCCTCCCAGAAAGGGCAGGTCCCCACCGTGGAGCTGAGGGCCCATCCTGGGGCCACGGGGACGGTGGGAGCAGCGCCCCCTGCTGGCACGACAGAGCTTCTAGAAGCTCAGTGTCTAAGGCCCCCGCCCGAAGTCCGGGTTCTGCCCCTCGGGGCGGTCACGGAGTGCAGGGCAAGCCGGGGGCGGTTCCGAGCAGCCGGCGGCCCTCCTGCGGCAGGAGTGAGGAGCAGCTGGCGTCTCTGTGCAGCGCTTTGGGCGGAGTCTGAGTCTCCTAAGGTGAATCATCAGAACCACCTGAGCTGCTCCCTCTTTAAGTGACGGAAAAATCAATGCAAAGATTCAGATGTGATGGTCGGGTGGGAGAGAGTTTTAAACGCGCCCTGGTCCCGGCCGCAGGTGCGCCAGACCGGGGCTGTGCGGCCTCCGCTCAGAGCAGATGACGGCGGGGCCGGCGGGGTCCGATGCCCACCCCGTCGTTAGGACAACCGAGCGAGCTTGGCCTCGGCTCAGACCTGCAGGACCGCGCCTCCGGGATCACTGCCCTGGGCCCCCAACCTCCCCGCCAGGCCACCTGCCGCTCCCCGGCAGTGAAGACAGAGCGGCTAGACCGGTCTCAGCCTCGGTCCGGAAAGTGCAAGTTGTGAAGAATGACATTTTCAAAAAAGGTTAAAATCACAGGCCTTGGAGGTCCCGTCGTGGCTCAGCGGTTAACGAACCCAACTGGCATCCATGAGGATGCGGGTTTGATCCCTGGCCTCGCTCAGCGGGTTAAGGACCCGGCGTTGCCATGAGCTGTGGTGTAGGTTGCAGACTCGGCTTGGATCCTGCGTTGCTGTGGCTGTGGTGCAGGCCGGCAGCTGTAGCCCTGATTCAACGCCTAGCCTGGGAACCTCCGTATGCCGCGGGCACGGCCCTAAAAAGCAAAAGTCGAAAGAAAAATCATGAAGTGGGGAGGAACGAAGCTGGCGGATGCAGCAGCAGTCCGCTCGGTCAGTGGGTGGGAATCCCTCACGCAAGTCCCAGCCCAGTCCGAGCAGGACCAGGCTCGGCGAGGAAGCCAGCCGTCCCTGAGGGAAAGGGCTTGACTTGAGTCAACGGTCAGGACTCAGCCATCAGCGGGTCTCAACCCAGAAGCACGGGCCTGCTCCTCTGATCCACAGGCAGGGGTTTCGTCCAGGGCTCTGGTCAGTGAGGGAGGGTCCCGGGCCCACACTCAGCCTGGATGGACCTTACGGGGCGGGGGGGCGTGTGCTGACACTCTCTGTCCTGGGAGCTGCGCAGAGGTCACCTGCTGCCGTCGCGCCTGCCCGGGGAGGCGCTGCACCTGCTCGCACGCACCTCCTCCAGCGGCTCTGGCGCCTCAGCCTGACCCCCCCCACCCCCAGCTCACCCTCAGGACCCGTCACGGCGGGAGGGGCCCCATCCCCTGGTTGCCTTTCCAGGTCCAAAAATCCCTTGTTCTGCTGCAAAACTGCCCCCATCACCGCTGGCCCCGGGGAGGGTGGGGAGTGTCGGTCACAGGGCTGGGCGGGGGCGGCGCCACCCCCGCTCTGAATCTCGGGGTCTGGGAGCGCAGACGTGAGGGGTGTACGGCCCGTCAGGGGCTGCAGCCGCCGTCTTTCCCTGAGGTCGGTCCGCGCAGCCTGCGCCCTGGGGAACAGCAGGTCTCCTCCGTCACACCCGCAGGGCTTAGTGCGGAAACAGCAGAGAGCGGGGAGCGCGGGGGCCGCTCTGCCCCACACGCGGGAATCGCAGACCTGCATCCGGGCAGAAACACTACCAGTCCAGTTTTTGTTAATGGCTTTCGTCAGAGTCGGCCAGTCAAGACAGACCCACTCCTTTGATGCACAGAGTGAAATTGAGAGAGATTTCTACGCGTCTCTCTCCCTCCCTCTCTCCCTCACGCACGCGCTCGCACCCAGAGCTGCGGGCTCAGAATTCCTGCTCCTGGTCCAAACCCTGAGGCCAGGCCCCCGGGTGCCACCACGGTGCTGTAATTGTTTTCCGCTCAGCCCAGGCAAGGCCAACTCTTCAGGCAGCCTTCCTCCTCTCAAAGCCTCCTCCGGCTGTTTTGTGTTTTTGTGGCCACACACACCCTCTTGTGGCCCATCACAAGGAGGGAAGAGCAGCCTTTCACAGGAGGAAGGCCCTCCGGCCCTCCGCCCTCCCACTGTCCTTGGCGCTGACACAGCGTACCCGCGGTGTGTACCCAGCTTGTGCAGGACGGTGTATGTTTAATAGTCACAGTGTACACGCCACAGGCCTGGTGAATATACACTGAAACAGTGTGATGCAATAGCCCCACCGGCTGACTTTGGTACAGTTTAAGTTACAAGACTGAAATATGCGCGTGGGCCTGTATGTTCCCAACACCGTTTGGCGTCCTCAGAAACAGCTGCCGTGACTGCTGACTGAAGCAGGGGCCGTACCCCCAGCGCTCCCACGTGGCTCCTCGTCCGCAGCCGCGCTCAATGCCAGTGACGACAGTCACGATCCGGTGGTGGCCTCAGGAGCTGGTGCTTACAGGCTTACTGTGTCACATCAGGGTGCGTCACGCACAGCTGCACTCTGAGTCCCACAGAAGCCTTGGCGGTGGCGCCACCCACCTTCCCAGGGTACAGACGGGACACTGAGGGGCAGGAAAGCCAAGCCCTCCGGCCAAAGCCCGGCTGCCGAGCGTGGAGCCAGGATGACGGTCACAAGAGGGCAGAGACGCCCTTGGACGCCGGGGCGCCCTCCTCCCAGGCCCTGCACAGGTTGTCGGGAAACAGACCCGGCAAACACAGGGCAGCGCGTGGCTTCATGGGCTAGGAGCTGCCCAGGGACCCACTGGGGGCAGGGCACGGGGGGCAGGCGGCCCCCTCCCCACCGGGTCCTGCGGGGCAGACAGAGCTCAGGGAGGGTGGGGCCCGGGAGGGGAGCGGAGACTCTCCTGGGGGGCGGGCATCGCCCTTGCCAGCGGGGAGCCTGCCCTCAGCCGGCCCGAGGGCACAGGCTTTGTAGGATGGCCGGGTGCCCTCCTCCTTGGGGACGCACTGTTACAGGGAAAAAGAGGCGAGAACGTGCGAACGAGCTTGTGGCCGCGGCGGGGTCGGGGGGCGCGGGCGGTCCAGGGAGCCGGGGCGGTCCCCCCGTCACTCGCCTCTGCTGCCCAGGGCCCCATCCCCACGCCGACCCCCTCCACGCAGACCCAACCGGCAGACAGGCCCGGTCGCGGCAGCTGTGCCCTCCTTGCCCTGTGGGGCGTGTGGGCTGGCCTTGCTCCCTGAGGCCCCCGGGAGCTCATACACGGGTGGCTCTTGGTGCGGGGCCTTAGCCCTCAGGCTGGCCGGGCTTCGTGGGGTGTGGACGGAAGACCAGCCACGCGGCTACCCTGACTGCGTGGACGCGGGCCGAGAGCGCAAGCTGGGTCTGCAAGTCGCCGCTGGGGGCCTGGCCCCGCCGCCTCTGCCTCCTGCTTGTAAACTCCCGCCTCTCCGGGCGGCAGACGGGCGGCCGCGGCCTGGTGCGCCCACCCCGGGAAGGGGGCGGCGGGGGGAGGGGCGGGCGCCTTTGGAGCCGGGACGCCTGCTGTGAGGGGAGGAGGCAGAGCGTGGGGACCTGGCGACCAGGGCGAGCTCTGAGGGCAAACGTCGGCGTTTGGGTCCCGGGCGTGCCCGTGACGGCCCCTGTGAGAGGGCGACATGCCTGCCTTTCTGGGAGGCGCGGATGCCGAGAGCGGCCCCGTCGCGGGTGGCTTGGTGAATAAATGAGGCCCCTCGTGGAGGGTGAGCCTTCAGGACAGGTTAGGTGTCGGCCATGTATTTTAACGACCGTGTGCGCGAGTCAGCGGCAGAAACAGAGCACAGACGCCCGGGTCCTGGTGGGACAGCCCCCAGGACGCGCGGCGTCCTTGGCAAATTCCACTTTCCTGCCGGCCGAGGCCCGGTAGTTCGGCTAAATCCCGGCCAGAATCGGGCCGAAAGATGCTCGAGGCGCCACCTTGATCAAGGAGCCTGGGATGCGGATGCCCAGAGGAGCAGTTAGAGGGCAAACGCGTCGCAGGAAATAATCGATGGCAGGAGAGTGACATTCAGCCCGGGAAATAGTGCTGTAAGACAGGCGAGCTTCTGGTTGATGCTAATTGGATCCTGGACCAATTTGGTTCTCAGCCTGCTTGGGACCACAGCGCTCGTGAAGGTCAGCAACCACCGCGTGACCTGCTCCCTTCCTACCTGGCCTGACAGCCACACACCCGCTTTCTCAGGAAACTGTCCCGGTGCCAGACAGCTCCGGAACAGCCGTTCATGTCAAAGAGGGTTATGCCAAACCTCTGCGTGCTGCGCATGTGAGCTCGGGGAGGTGGGCGCGGTCACAGATGGGCCAGGACAAGCTGTGCAGATAGAAATTGCTCGACTTGAACGCGAGCAACACTCTTTTCTTAATACAGGTGCTGAGCCGAGAATTTTCAGTTTGGCACAAATCCACCCTGTCCTAGACTGCTTAGTGTTTTTGCTTTGTCTGGCGTTGTCTGTTTTTCATCCTTTTTGTAATCAAAACAGAGGGGAGGCAAGCGGGAAAGTGAGCAAAAATACCGCCCGGGGCTGTGTCATCTTCCCAAACTGTGAAATGAACGGACAGAGGCTCTGACCGGCTCCCCGAGGCTCGTGACCGCACAGCGTGTCCTCCACCTGCTCTCCGGACTCAGGTCAGCACACAGTGCCGTCCTGGCGGCGTGTCCGCTCTGCTGCAGACCCGGGCCTGGTCCGCTTTTCTCTAGCGCCACGGGGCTTGCTCTGGAGAGAGGCTGCGTGGCTGGCGTGCGTCCTGCAGCCCGGCCAGGCCAGGGCTGGGGCTGGGGCAGGGGGAGGAGGCACACTGCAGCAGGAGGGCCAGGAGCCGTCCGGCCGAGAGCTGGAGGGTGTCAGGAAAGAGAGGAGCCTCGCCTCCGGGATACGGGAGAGCAGAGCCTGCGGGGTCGGACGGGAGCTGGGGCTGACCTGGACGCAGAGGGCCCGCCCCGGCCGTTGGCGGGGAGGCGGTTCCCGCTTCTTCCAGCCTGGAAAGGCCTTCGCCCACCTCTCCACCCACCTGGGAGTGCGGGCTGCCGTCCGAGAGGACCCTGCTCAGGGTGGGCCGTCCTAAACGGGCGATTCGTGCAGTTTAAAGACGCTTCGTCGTTCTGGCGACCGTAGAGGACCTGAGGTCCGTGTTCAGTATTTTCCCTCGGCAGGGCTTCTGGGGGCGAGGGAGGGTGGAAGAGGGAATGGCTGGAACTGCACTGTTATTCGGCAGAGCTCTGAAGAACAGAGACCGGAAATGGGGAAAGGGTGGTGAAAGCTGGCGTCTGCTTGCAGCGCGGTTGCTAGAGTCCAGAAGCAGTGAACTAGGGATGGTCTGCTAACCGCACAGCCCGAGGAGCTGCCCTTCTGCTTAAATAAATTTAAATACATGAGGCGGAACCTCTGAAGGAGCGTTCGAGCAAGGACTTACTAGGTGGCGTGACAAGAAGGAGATGTCTGCCACCTTTTAATGCGCTTCCCGTTTCTGACAAACGCCGTGGCGCTGGGCGCGTGCTTCTTCTCGCCGTCTCCTCCGTGCGGGCTTGTTTCGGTGAGCTCTGCCCTTTAAAATAGATGCTTGTGTTCCCTTTGCGGCTCAGGGCTTAAGGACCCGATGTTGTTTCCGTGGGACGGGTGTTGGGTCTCGCCTGGCTCGGTGGGTTCAGGATCTGGCGTTGCTGTGGCTGTGGTGTAGACTGGCGGCTACAGCTCCGATTTGCCCGGGAACTTCCATATGCCACAGGTGCGGTCCTAAAAAGAAAAAGAAAAAAAACAGATGCTTGTGTTCAGGACATGATGACACATGCCAGTCGTTCTAATTCACTTGCAAAGTGTCACAGTAGGACTAAGTAATAACGATGCCCAATAATAATAATGCCAAGACAAAGCAAACGTCAGTTCCCGCCCGTGGCGCGGCCTGTGTAGTTCCACAGCGCCCGTGATTGACCTGAGGGCTGCACAGGCTGTTTCCTGGGAGGCGGCTCCTCGGCCACCTGTTCTGAGAACAGGACGCGCCCTTGACAGTCTGGCCACTACCTGAGAGGCTCTGCCTCGGGCCCTTCGCGCCTCCTGGTATTTGAAACTGGGAATTAAAACCGTGAAGTCAGTGTAGTGAGGGGACTGGGTGGTGGGGAGAAACGGTGTCGGGTTCCACTCTAACCCGCCACGGCGATGGCGGGGTGGCCGGGCCTACCTGCTGCCCGCGTGCACACAGGTTCAAGGGCAGCCCCTAACTGGCCAGGTAGGGAGTCGGGCCCGCCCCGCACCCTCCCCTCCATGTGTGACCTCCAGGTCTCCTGTCCTCTCCCAGGAACGGCTGCTGGGTTATCTATAAAACTCACAACACAGGTCTTTAAATTAGAGAGGTCGGCTTCTTGAGTTTCATTCTGAAGTCACGCAGTTCCATCATCTCCTGCCTACTGGCTTCGGGTGCCTTGAGTGGCTCTCCGCTGTCGGGCTGCCGCTCTGCTTCCGTGTGGAGCGCGGAGAGGGAGGGGACACGGCGGGGAGGGGGCACGGCGGGGAGGGGACACGGCGGTGAGGGGGCTGCCGCTCGCCGGCAAAGGCCACCGCCCCTGAGAGCAGCTGAGGAAGACCAGAAGTAATGAGCTGAAACTGCCCGAAAGTAATTCTCCCCAGCGCTAAGGACAATAATAAAACTCCACCTGACATGGGGAACCCTCCGTGGGCCAAGAAAGTATGATTTTTTTCTTCAGAGAACTTTCGTGGGCTTTGGAGGGCGAGCAGGCTGTAGGAATGTCCTTTCCACGGGGAGCCCCTCGTAATTCACAAGCAGCGGAACCTAAATGGAGTTGCAAAGGTCATTCTTATTTTATAACAAGAAGAAATATCCAAGGACCCTTCAACCCTTCATTTTCCTTCCCCAGCCGCGTGCTGCTCATATATCACAGTACAGACCTGTCCGCCTTTGCCAGCAAAGAGGTTCACCTCGTAAATATTGGGGTTCCCGCCAAGTGTCAGGAATCTGAAGGGATACAGTCATGTCCTTTAAATGCTCTGAGCATTAAATAGGCACCAGGTATTTCAGACCTGAAGCAACAAGATAAAGATGATAAAATTCATCAAGAAAGTCTCAGTAAGCATGAGAGACGGACATGAGAATAAGCACACAATTAGGAGATAACCTGCCACCTTCCTGGGGCCGGCACTGACCCCTTGATGTTCAAGGGGAAACATTTAAATGCGTCAAGACCCTCACTGGACTGGACGCCACCTCAGTGTGTCCTCAGTAGAGCAAAGCGCAGTCAGGAAATGAATGGGTGCTGAATTTCTGCTTTCCACACGTGGAATGACGGCACATCGGTGCTTCCTAAAATGCGGGAACATTTAGAAAGCACTGGATTTTATAACCAGATTCTTTTTGAATACGAGCTAATTGTGTTTACGTTTGCTATGAAGATGCATGGAAACGCGCTGCGAACAAGCATATCAATTACAACCCCCAAACGTGAAGGCCCGCCGAGCGCCATGCACAGCCACCTTCCCTGCACGGGGAAGGCGGAAGGCGGATTGTCTGCGATGCAGACGCCGTCCTGACCTGCATGTGCTAACGGATAGGCCAGGCCCATGAGCTGGTTGCAGACACAGATAGTCAGGATGTGCAGATTTTGCTTGGATGACTTTTGAAATCCAAGAAAAGTGACAGCTTTTCCTATTTAAGCGGGAACGTATTTATTCTTAAGACATATCAGAAGTTTCCTAAGGTTTAGAAAAGGCATAAATGACTGTCAGAGTTTGTCCACAGCCCCACCAGTGGCTCTTGCCAGCAGCAAACCTCCTGGCAAAGACACTGGTTTCCACGTATCCAGCCATCCATCATTTTACAAACACTCAGCAGAGCTCCGCCAGGCAACATGCCAGGTGCTGGCAGTGCACAGAAGCTGTGAGGCAAAACCCTTGAGGACGGCTCATAGCTGGTCGATGGCCCAGGAAGTCCCTGCATGAGACTGGCCTGGACCACGTTTAAGGACACAGAGCCTGGGCGGATCCTGAAGTTACCAAATCAGAGCGCCCTGGCTGCCTCTTTACCAGCGTCCCATTCATCCTGCTAACATTTCAGAATTAAACTCAGGGAAGGGGTCAGATGAGAGCAAATAATTACAGTACATTTCATTGTGCTGTTGTGGAGATGGGCCAAGGGCTGTGTAAAAGCTGAGGACCCCCGAAATAAAGAGCCTTCGTTAGCGATGGCACAGATGCATCCTGCATGAGCAGCTGCACAAAGAAGTTCCACAGGATAAAATAAGAAGTCATACCTTACTCCAGCTCACTAGGTTTGGCTGTGTGAGGAGAAAAAAAACCTTCTTATAAAGGGAAAGCTTCAAAATTCCTGAAGATGATCCACCCTGATTCATCTACTAAGGCTGCAGATCATAATAAAAGGACCCACATGGAAGTAGCCATATTGGCAAATGTGAACGATAAGCGTCATTTCACGGATAAACATATATGCGATGTGCAGATTATTTCATGCCTGTGTATATCCAAGGGCGCAGATAAAACCATCCCCTCCTGATGCCTGCTCTCTTTCAGAAGCACAGGGGGTTGATTTGTGAGGCTCCTGTGACCCCAGACTTTCCTGCTCACGGCACCCCTGCCAGGCTCCTCAGTAAGATGTTTGATAAAATATCAAACGTCTGACCCAAAAGAGGGCCTGATCACTGTCATGTTACACGTCATTAACGTATTAATCAGTAAGAAACGGAGAAGCAGCCCACTTGCTGGGACCCGCGAGCCCTCTATCCTCCGCGGCGCGCCGCCCCGCCCCCACCCCACCCCGGAGCAGGCAGGTGCACCCAGCACAGAGCTGACTCCCCTTGTGCTTCCCTGCAGTGGTTCCGATTTTTCCGGTGCCTGAGTAATAAGCGCCTCCATCCTGAGTCTTGTCCGCACTCCTCAAAGACGGCTGGGCTGCTCGGGTCCGTCTTCCTTTTCACCCTGTTGGGTGGGGAGGAGGCAGGGGCAGCATTTGGGGTTTGGCCGCGGCTGCGGCGCGTCGGGCGAGCAGGGACAGGGACAGACAGAAGGGACAGCCGACCTCTGACCCCTTCTGTGCAGACAGCGAGCGCCCCCTGCCCTGGGACCTTCGCCGTGTCCCTCCCGGTCCCAGGCGCCCCCCCCCTCCCCGTCACGCACGTGCGTCCGCCTGTGCGCGCGACCTCCCTTAGAGACGCCCACTCCGCCTGCGGGGAAAGCGCGCCGACGCGTGAGACAGCCCGGTCCTGAGACCAGAGTCGGCCCCAGGATGGCTCCGGTTCCGCCAGCCACAAACTAGGGCGGTTCGCCTGGGGCTGGGACCGCGGGCCCAGGCCCCGCGGCCGCCTGTCTCTCGGCTCGGCCGGGACCCTTTGCCGACCCGCTCCCCTCTAGGAAGGCGGGGAGCCGGGGTCGCAGCGCGCGGGGCCTGGCGAGGACACATCAAGGTGCCTGCGCAATGCAGGCCGGTCGCCAGGGTGTCCCATGAAGAGCATGACTCCAGACTAAGCAGTTATGGCCCCAAAGCAGGAGAACGTTCGAGAGGGGAGGGCTGGGGGAGGGCTTGGGTCCTTGACTGAGCGAGCCATCGGCATCTCCCTCCTGGGCAAACTCCAGTGCCGCCTGCAAGTCTCTAGAGTCCCATGTCAGACTATCAAAAATACGCCGGCCTCTGGTGGAGTGTTTTTTCGTTAATCAGCAAAAGGCACTGGACATCTATCAGGCGCCAGAAAAGAACTATGCTGGTGAACAAGCATTTCCAGGCTCGCCTGTCTGCAGATTGAGGTTTTTAACTCTCAGGGCCCTGATCCGTAATCAGATGTATTTAAGGGGAGAAACCAGTGGGTGCTGTTCTGAGTCTGATCAGATCACATAGCGTCCAGGCTCCTGACGCTGGCGTGAGTACCTGTTCTGAAAGCAAACAGCCCAAGTGGCAGCCGCTGCGTCTCCGAGAAAGGAGAGTGCAGACCCTGAAAGCCTGCCTCCTCCTCCCGCCTGGGTGGCCCAGAGCTGAGCGATGGCGTCAAAGCCCAGAGCGTGGGGTGTGTGGAGGGCTCGTTGGGCAAAAGAAGGAAAACCGTTTAGAACTGTTATTTTAATCTCACTGTTTGGTAACAGTGGTAAGAGGTACAAATCAGATTCCATAAAATTCCTCCATTCAGAGTGGGCTTTAGTATAGTCACAGAGTTCTGCCGCCATCACTACCGATTTCAGAACATTTTCATCACCCCTCAAAACCTGTCAGCGTTTTCCCCTCCCCCAGGCCGCCACTCACTTTCTGTCTCTTAGGGTTTGCCTGACCTGGTATTTCCTGTGAATGGGACCTTTTGTGTCTGCTTCTTTCACTCAGCACCATGTTTCCCACGTCCATTCACGCTGTAGGATGTATCCGTATCTCACTCACTTTTATGCCAGAACGTATTCCATTTTGATGAATATACCCGGCTTTATTTATCTGTTTGGGGGTTGGTTCATTCACCTTTTGGTTTGTTTCGCGAAATTCCCCAGTGGCTCAGCAGGTTAAAGTTCTGGCCTTGTCAACGATGTGGCTTGAGTTTGACCCCTGGCCCAGGAACTTCCACATACTGCGGGTGAGGTCACCAAAAAAAAAAAAAAGCTGGAGTTGTTTCTGCTTGTTGGCTCTCAGAAATAACGCCATGGTGAACTGTTGTGCGGACATAGGCTATCGTTTCTCTTGGGTACATACCTAGCAGTGAAATTGCTGTTTCAGAACGTATTTAATGTTTTGAGAAACTTCCAACTTGTTTTAAAACTGGCTGCATCGCAACATGGATGGAATTAGAGACCCTCATACTGAGTGAAGCAAGTCAGAAGGAGAAAGACAGATGTCATATGAAATCTCTTATAACTGGA
>PVHT021183708.1:923381-940013 GCA_004024745.2 Catagonus wagneri | reverse complement strand
GCCAAGGGGGCGGGGGAGGGGTGGGGGAGGGGTGGGAGGGAGTGGGGATAACTACTGCTTTAATGATGGAATAGCAAGGAGCTCCAACTGTAATGCACGGGGAACTATATCTAATTACATGTGACAAATCCATATATGTACATGTAATCGGGTCACCACATGGTGCAGTTGGAAAACCTGACAGAAATCTGTAAACCAGGTATAATGCAAAAATAAAAAAAAATAAAAAAAAAAAAAATAAAGGAGAAACCGAGACCCAAAAAAAAAAAAAAAACTGGCTGCATCGTTTTGCAATCCCACCAGAACTGTAAGAGGGCTCCGGTTTCCCCACGAACTGGTCTCTGCGCTGGCCGTCTGGGAGCGGTGAAATGGCGTCTGGCGGGAGTCTTGACGTGTTGCACGAGCATCTTCCAGGGCGGCCGTTTGACCCGCGCACGACTTTGGAGAACGTCTGTGTAGACTCTCGGGCTGTTTCCGTCGGGTCTCCCCGCTGAGGTGTGAGCCGTGCCCCGCAGCACGGGTGTGGCGGGACTCACTGGTTTTCGTGGCCGCTCACGACCAGGCAGAGGAGGCTCCTGTGTGTCCCCGTCTGTGGAGGTATCTTGTTGTTTGATTTGCGCGTTTGTGTGCGGGTTACATAGACAGCGTGGGTTATACCGTCTCGACACGAATTAACGTGCACGTGGGGAGTGAGTCCTGGGAGCCGCTGCTGCACAGCCGTGGACGGAAAGTTTGAAGACCTCTGGGTTTCAGGCCGCGTCTCCAGGCCTGAAGCTGCCTGGCCCACACCCGCCACACGGCAGGCCGCAGACCCTGCTGACTTTGTTTTTATCTTTCTAGTGTGTCCACTGACCACTTTTCTTTTTTCGGTCTCTTTTTTTTTTTAGGGCCACACCCACAGCACATGGAAGTTCCAAGGCTAGGGGTTGAATCAGAGCTGCAGCTGCCGGCCTGCACCACAGTCACAGCAACGCGGGATCCTTAACCCACTGAGCGAGGCCACAGATCGAACCCACATCCTCGCGGATACCAGTTGGATTCGTTACCACTGAGCCACGATGGGAACTCCAAGACACCACTGCCTTCTGTCCAAACGCCCGAGCGGAAACCAAGGGAGCGGACCCTGCGGGGCTGGGGGTGGGGAGCAGGGGGTTGGGGGCAGACAGACCCTCAGTTGCCCTCTTTGCTGAAGGACACAAAAGAATGGCGATAAAATTCAGCGACCATCCAGCCATTCCTTACTTTAGGAACCACCCCAGTAATAAAGTACCTGCCAGGGAGGAGACCCCTGACCACCGGACCTGTCCCCTCGGGCCTGGAATCGCTGTGGTCACATCTATGCACGCTTGGGGAAAACAGAGAAAAGTTGTTTCTTGGACATAGCCTGATCTGCTGAGCTCTAAGCCCAGGCCCCAGGCCTCCATCTCGTCATCTGAACAGACAGCAAAACTCAGAAATCGGCACGAGCAGCCTTAGCTGCACACACACACCCCTGCCCCCTTCTCCTTCAGGGGCTGGTGTCCAGCCCCTGGGCCGCGACTCCCAGCACAGTTACCAAAATGCCCCCAAGGGGCAGGGGCCCGAGGAGGGTGAGAAGTGGAGGGCGCAGGGGAGAGCCGGGAACAGCGCCAGGGGCCTTTGCAGAAAGTCCTGCCGCCTGGAGCCTGCGAGGGTGCCACCCAGGCCACCACCTCCTCCCCAGGTGTATGAGGACGTCGGACTTTCTGTTTCCAAAGCTGAGCTATTTTGAACACAAGATACATTTAGTAGATTTAATTATTTAAACGCTTAAGAATTACTGGAACAGATTTAATAGCAGAGGTTTTTTCTATTATTTTATTCACGCTTTCACTATTGCTAATGCCTGGATTTCCATTTAGAAATAGTCTGACAATTTTTACATCTCAACTGGCAGCAGGCACGGACCAGGAGGCAGCTGCCAAGAAACTCTCTGGCCTGCTGAAATGCAGCATTGAAGTGCTTTGTTAAATCATTTATCTGCAAAGCTGCCACAGTCTGCACGCCTTAGAGTGCAAAGCTGGTACCAAATCTGAGCGATGTGTCATAAATTAGCGCAGTGACAAACTTCTGGAGCCCCCTCCTCTGATGCTATTTCTTGATAAGCAAAGTGAAATAAGAGCCGCACATGCAGAGCTCTGCGGGGTGACTGTGACCCAGACCTCACGGGGGGGGGTGAGGAGACACCCCGGACCGGCTGTGCTCCAGGCGTGTGCGCAGAACAGGAGGGTAGGTGACGAGTGAAACAGGCAGCGAGGTCTGACCGGCTCCACAGCAACGACCAAAACGCTGGCTGGTCTTGATGTGTGGCAGTGAGCCGTGCTCACCGTGCTTCCAGCTCGAGCTCGGAGCGTAGGCTGCAGCTGTTACTGCATTCCAGCTCCCGAAAGGAGGCAGAGGGGCATGAATCTGCCAGCCCCCCGCAGGGCTGGGAGCGCCCCGTTTCCACCGCTGCCTGGCACGGTTGCAGCCCGCCTCGCCCCGGGCGTCCGTCGACTCCCCGCGTCACCCACGAGGCCGCAGCTTCACAGCCAGGACCGGCCTCCGCGCCTGCACACGTGGACCCGCCCTTTCCGTGTCCCGGGAGCGTGGCAGGCCCCCCGCGTGCCGACACCGCCTCCCACTCGGTCACTGAAGGCGTCCCGACGCTGCCAGACGCCAGGCTAACCTGCTGGATCCCGTTCTTGATTGCGTTTCTCACCTGCTCCGAAGTCCCTCTGTGCCTCCCTTTACTCATCGCAAAACCGCAGCTCCGGGAACGTAAGGCCGTGGCGACCGGGGCTTGGCGTCTGCTCTCGACGGCCGTGCACTTGTGCCTAGTGAGCGGGTCCCCCGAGTCCCCTGCCTCAGACCTGCCGACCCCGTCCCTGCCCGGACCTCCCCCACCTGCCTCCTATCACCACCCGTCTCCCCAGGACCCCCCGGGCACCCCTTTCTGGCCCCGTGCATCCTTATCACCCGCTTTCCTGCCTGTGTCCCCGGCAGGAGGGGACTGTCACCCCGCACTCACCGTCAGTCGCTTAGCCTAAGTGTGGGGCACAAAGGCCTTTGTTTACGCCCCCTTCTTCCTCCCACCGCCCTGTTCCCCCTCTGCTGCTCTTGTAAGAACAGCTAAACTGCATATGCGGAACCCAGAACACAGAAAAGAGGTCACAGAAGAAAGGCTCCCTCGGGGCCCAGCAGGTTAAGGATCTGGCCTGCTGGCTGCTGTGGCACTGGTTTGAGCCCTGGCCCTGAGATTGATGCTGCCAAAAAAAAGGAGGACCTGGCAGAAGCGAGAGGGAGGTGGAAGCAGCCCGCCGCTCCGCACGGGGCCGGTCACAGGCCATCTCGTCTCGGGCTGCACCCTCTGTCCCAGCGCCTTCTCGTTTTGCCGGCGTTGCAGAGGCCAGCGCTGTCCCTGTCTGTCTGCACGGCCACCTGGGGTTATTGGGGAACCTCGGTGTTTTTCCAGTAAGTAAACTGAAGCAACTACCAAGAGCATTCCTTCAATCACGGTAATTACTGAATTATGATTTCGTATCTGTTCAGCCTGCTGAACTAAACAGTTCCTAAAAGCATATTTTCAACTCAAGGAAATGATGTCTTCTTCTCTAGAGCTTTAACTTTATTCAAGACCCCAGAATGGGTAAGTTTACCCAGTGGAAAAGGTCACGTTCACTTGTTCTCAGTTTCCCAAGATTAGAATCTCTTACTGTTTGCCTGTCTACTGTTTTAACTTGTTACTGCCTTTCCGTTTGTACTAATTTTCCGGGAGAGGTTTGATTGGTAAACTACATCTTCAAAGCGAACGGTGTAAATTAACTCGCAGAAATCAGACTACTTGAAGCGCTAGAAACCGCCCCCTTCGCGGGGCAGGTGCTGGCGGGCCGCGGACTGAGTGGCCTCAAGAGTGAGGACTGCCTCCCAGCGCCAGCGCCCGTGCGCCAGGCGCGCGCGACGCGTGTTTTCAGACGTGCGGACACCTCGCGGCTTCCCTGAGTCCTGGGTGTCCTTTCCCTCCCAAGCAGTTAGGAGGAAAGCCGAGCCTCTCTGAGTGGTGTCCCCAGCACAGAACCAAGCTGGGCGTCGGAGGGTCTCCCTGGAGAAAGACGGTCCAGGCTGGGGCCACTGTGGGGGAGACAGGCAGAGTCCCCAAAGCTGCGGGGCCCTGGGGTCTCGTGCCGTTACTTCAGTACGCTTTCTTATTCATTTTCCTGAAAGAAAGAAATATTTAAAGCCAACTTCCAATCATCACTTCACATCTTAGCCCAGTGGTTTGCAGCGCATGTTACGAGGCAATACTTAGACGCAATGATAACAGCCGTCCAGCTGCTTAGAATTGGGAGGAGAACAGAGTGAACTTGGCCATGGCCGCAGGATCCAAATGCCGGGCTTGTGGAAGGTCAGACCTCCTCACCAAGAGCTAATGAAGTTGTGTTGTTAGGTGCGGCGCTGTCACCGCCCTGCCCGCGGGGTCGTGCGTGGAGATGGACCCGAGGCCAGGACTCCGCTGGCTGGTCTGAGGCCAGTGTCCACCCTTCCACAGGACCCACAGGACGCTCATGCAGCGGGCACACACGTGGCTTCACTCTGCAAACACCCCGGCTAGACGGCTTGCGGCGAGCCGTGCGTGCGTGCGTGCGTGGGTGCAAGCGCGCGCCCTTCACTTGGCACAGCTGCAGACCACACGGCCCTGTAGGAGGTGTTACCCAGGGAGGTGGCAGGGGCCCTCCGGCAGGGTCCTGCAGCAGTTATGCCTGCAGACGCCCATGTGCTGGCACCGTTCCCATCCACTCATCTCGCTCAGGTTTCCCCAGCTGTGCTTACATCGCGTGTGTGTTCACGTCTGTGTGGGCTTGTGCCACAGTCCGACACAGAACGTCCATCAGCACAAGGGTGCTTCATGCTGCCCATTTAGAGCCACTCTGGCCGCAGCCTTCATCCTGGCCACCACGAGCCCCTTCTCGTTTCTGTAACTGCGTCGCGCTGTTCAGAGTAAGCACACGGGCGGACCGGTCTGCGTGTGGCCGGCTGCCCTCCGGCCGCGCAGTTCCTCGGAGACGATGCCGTGTGGAGCGGTGGTTCCTTTTTACTGCTGCGTTCGGTTCCCGGGCCACCGGTGAAGCTGAACGTCCTCCCACGGGCTAACCTGCCATCTGTAGATTCTCTTCGCTCACAAGTCTCCTACTGTTTATTGCCGCTTTCTAATTCAATTGTGTGTTTTCACTGACGGGTTTTGAGCGTCCGTTGTACGCTCTTCGTGCTGGTTCCTTGTCAGATGTGGGATTTGCACATATTTTTTCAGTTTGTGGCTGGTATTTCATCCTGTTAGGAGGGCCTTTCACAATTCTAATGACATCTGATCCTTCAGTTTTTCCTTTCATGGATGGTGCTTTGGTGTCATATCTAAGAATTCTTTGCTTGTTTAGATTCCCCAAATTTTCTCCTGTGCTTTTTCTAAAAATCTGAATCCATGATATGCTCTCAATTTGTACGCAAGGTGTGAGGAAGCCACTGATGGCCCGGCGGGGTTGGGCCGCAGGGGCAGAAAGCAGTCCCAGCTGCTCCAGACCCTGCGTTGGAAAGGCGGCTCTTCCTCCGTGGGGACCGCTCTTGCACTTGGGGCAGAGCCGCGGGCTGTCGTCCCAGCCCCGCTGTCGTGTTCCACTGATCTCTGCACCTGTGCTCTGAGCGAAGCCTCACAGCCCTGGCTCCGGAGGTTTCCGGACAGCCTCAGTGCGAGCGGGACCCCTTCCTCCGAGTCCAGGACGTGCCCCTTTACATCTCAGCCTTAGAACAGCTTGTGCTCCTCTCTAGACGCGCTTGCCAGGGTCTGAGGAGGACGCGAGGAGCTGCAGGTCGGGGCCACGAGCACTGGCGCTTTCGCCACCGGGGTCCCACTCCACAAACAGCATGTCTTCTCACTAACTGAGGTCCTCCTGGATTTCTCCCGTCAACATGCGATGACTGACAGTGCACAGATCCTGACAGCGGATTTCGCACATTCAGAACGTCCTAAGGAATCGGTGATGCCGGCAACGATGACAGCAGTACTGACAGGCGCTTCCTGGCACTCACCAGGCGCAGGCACTCGGGAGCGCGTGTTAGTGTATGGGTTCACGGAAGGCAGAGTAGCTTCCAGAAGAGGGGTCCCCTCCCTCACTGGCCCTCAAAACTCGCTGAAGCCGCGTTTTCTTCTAAAAAGCTATCCACTAAAAGACACAGTCTTTTCTTTGTTCTCACGTTACTGTGATGAACCCAACAGTCTTAACTCTTTCTCCTTGTGCCAGATGCAGTCACTAAAGCTGAATCAGGCCCCTCAGAGTCACTGGCGCCATCGCAGTTACGCACAATATGAAAAAATTAAAAAGTTCCACAACACTGAATATTGAAGTAACTGAAAATTACATTTTTAGCCAAACTTTTTGAAGTAATTTGGATAGGCAGCATTAGAAATGCAGTGCCTTTTCTTCCTAAACAGAGTGTACGAAGTGCACTGTTTCTGCAGCTTCCATCATTTGGGATTTAGGAGATTATACCCTATTACAACTGAGCGACGCTTTCAAGGACTGTTAAGACTTATTTGGCTGTTTCCTATTTTTCCTTCACTGAAAGGTCCCAAGTGGCTAGAAAAGTGGCTGCTTTAAATTTCCTTTCTTTCTCCTTCCTCAGTGTCAGCCATGACACCACGTTCCTTTCTCATCATTCCTGATTTTGCTGGTGCTCCCTTGACCTACTAGAATAATCACTGCATTTTTGCGTAAGCCAAAAATTCATGTAGGACACGATGAAGAGACCCAACTCAAATACACAGTAGTTTAGAGAATTAGAAAAAGTAGAGAGAGAGGAAGTGAGAGCAGAATTTGGATGCAAGCTGAGGCCCATCCGTCTCTGAAGCTCAGGCATCTTCTTCCAGCCAGCCCTGAGCTTCTTGAAAAAGACAAAACAGTTTCCCAGACAGACTGTGTTTTCATCACATGATTTTGAGTTCTTTTCACCAGCAAAACAGTGAGCTCCGGAGATGGGGTTTATGGCCCATCCTTAATGACTCCTGTCCTCCACCGCCGCTCCGCAAGCGCCAGGGCTTTCTCGATGGAGACAGAGACGCCAGGATCACTGAGGTCTGCACTTTCCTCTGGAACCGAGCTCTTCAGAACCTCCAGGGACCAGTTGAGCCAGAGCTTGGGCTGCTCTGAGGAGGGAGAGCAGCGAAGCAGGAGAGTCTGTCTTCGCTTCAAGCTTCCGTCCCACCACGTGGAGGACATGACGCTCCCTCCTCCCGCCCGGCATCCGCTCCAGAGTCAGAAGCTGGACGCAGGGGCGCACAGACAGAGCTCGGTCCCCAAACACCCCTGGGCAGAGTGTGAGGTTTCTGCTCACGGGAGGGTGTCAGCCCTGCAGCGTAGTTCCTACCGGGCATCTGAGAACGGCAGGTGCCTGACGGCCGCAGCCCCCAGTGCGCTTTCCCAGCACCGCAGGCTGGGTGCGGCCCGGGAGAGGAGGGGGATGCCCTGGGCAGGCCCACTGCCCCGCCGGCCGCGACTACGCAGAGACGGTTAGGACCTTGCAGGTGGGGAGAGACGGACCCACGGCCCCAGGCCCGTGGGAGACCGTAAAGAGCCGGGGGTGGGCTTCGGGTCCAGGTGACTCATGTCAGTTTTTAACTTCAGAGCCATGTGCCCGTCAGCCTGGCAGATGGAAGTCAAAACGAAGCCTGTGGTCTAGGAGATGCGACTTCACGCTTTTTAGTGTAGTCAGGACATACATTCCTACTGAAGACCTAGCCCGAATAAGCCCGTGCTGTCACGGGGCCCAATCTGAGCACTCTCACTACCCCTGCAGCTACAACACCCCCCCACCGAAAGTCCCCGACACTTGCCTACCTGCCCTGCTGTGCTCTGTCTTCACCTCGGGAGTGGCTTTGTCATCTGGCCTCTGCGGCACCATATCATCTCTCGTTAAGGAGAAAGGAAATGAACTTAGAGGCCCGGCAGGCTATCAGCAAACCCCAGCTTAGCTAGAAGGACAGTTAGAAAGTCAACACCAGTCACTGGACATCTCGCTGTGACCCCTGCACAGACTCTGGGCAGTGGGTGTTTTAAGGCCACAGCCGTCGCCTGTGCTGGCCAGGTCGCTCTTCCCGGCCTGAAGGACAGGGTCCGCCTCCGCCAAGGTCAGCCCTGCCTGGGCTCCAAGCCTGGCCTCCTCAAAAGCAGACTCGCCCAAAACCAAAACGACACCTGTGTGATGTCACCGGAGAGATGCAGGCACCAGACCCTGAGGCTGGCGGATTCACGTGTTTGGACAGGTCACCGCCTCCTCGCTTTTAAAATTCAAACTGCCCCGGGAGCCCCGCTTTGCTGCGCTGAGGACAGCATCTGCGTCCCTACAGAGACCAGCTCTGGTCCCCGTGGGAGGAGGGGGCAGGCTGGCGAGGGACCCGCCCGGGCCCAGGCTCAACAGTCTCGGCGGCATCGCGTGCGTCCGTGGGAGCCTTCCAAACAAAATCATCCCTGCCGGTGCGGGGAAAGGAAACCAGCCGGGAGTCAAGCTCGCCCTTCAACTGTACTTGCAGTCTCACCCCCAGAGGGCCAGGTGCTCTGAGCAAGGAAGTGAATCCGCTAAAGGCCGGGGGCTGCGCCTGAGCCACAGCCGCCTGGCGCTCAGGGCAGAGGTGATACCAGGTGCTCGTCCCCAGTCCTCCAGAAAAAACACCAGCTGTGATCCACTGGAAATGACACACTTTCTCCAGCTCAGACGGGAGAGGGAGTTTTGCAGTGAGTCCTTATCGTGGGAGTCATTCAGTGACCGTGTCATTGGAGAGCTTGCTGACCCATATCGCTGGCCGCATACACCGTCTTGTTTCGTTTGATTATGACGAAGGGTGTTTGAAACAGAGAAATTTTTAATTTCTATGTCATCAATCTGTTGAATTTATGATTGATTCTTCTGCTTTTCAGCTTTGAAATGTCTTCACCTCACCCCAGGAAGCTTAGTAAACATCCATTTTGGTTTGCTTCTGTATTTTTGTATTTTCTCCCACCACCCGTAATATATTTTGAGGTCCGAGGCAAAGGCAAGATTAGCTGGCCTGCCCGTCATCCTAAAAACCTTTCCGGATAGTAATTCCTTCCCGCGTGTGGCGGCTCTCCCCTCTCCTGCATTCGATGTGCAGTGACGTGCTGTCTGATGGGTCTGGGCCTGTGCTGGAGCTAGTCTCCCGTTGTTCTAGTAGCTGTCAGCCTAGGGGTGTGTCAGCCTCTGCCCCTCTTCGGTCCTAGATTCTAGAGTTGTCTTCATAGCCCTCAGCCAGGATTTGGGAAGGACCGTGGGGCAGACATCGGGAATCAAGGTCACGTGCCGTGTTTGTAAGCTGTTGATTCCTGATATTCTACTAAAACTGTTGCGGTAGGAGGCATGCCGCCAGCCCCACTGGGCTTTGCGGCCTGAAGGTGAGGCTCTTTCCGCGTGGGGCGTGGAGACGGGTTCTCTAATGCACGCGGGACAGGGACCCCCACGCGTGGTCTTCCTTTCTGACACGCAGCGCCACGTCAGAATTCACCGAGCTCTCTCCCAAAGGCGCTGCTGCCCTGAGCGCGTGGGGGAGCCTGCCCCCCACCCCCATCTGCCTGCGCGGGAACCGGGAACAGGCCTCCGGGGCTCAGCGCCGGCGGCGGCCCGCCTTGGGCTGTCAGTCAGGAAGAAGGATGGGGGAGGCGGCCCCGCCCTGGGGCGTCCGCTGCTTCTGCGCCCGCCTCGGCGGCGCCCAGCCCGAGCCGCCCGCGCCTGCCCCGCCGTGGTTCCGCTGCTCCGGCGGCGGCAGAGCCCGTCCCGCCCGCGCCTCCCGCGGTGTCTCCCGGGCAGCGGCCCGCGCCCCGCGCCTTCTCAGCGGCAGGTGCGTCTGCCCTTCGCGCTCCTAGGAAGCCATAAACACTGGGGGTGTTTCACCCCGTCTGACAAAATTGCGGCGTTTTCTCCACGGAATGAATCGCCGAGGGGGGACGTGTGTAAGCCGCGGACAGTTCAAACCCGTTCGGGGGGGTTGGGGGCGGCCCTCCCGCTATTCGCGTTTTCGTGGTGGGGGGTGTGTCAGCAGGAGGCCCGCGGGCCTCACGGCAGCGAAGGATTTCGGAGCCACCAGGCCCTCACCGCGCTGTGGCCGGGGCTGCGGGGAAAGGGCTGCGGGGTCGCGAGGGGACGCGGGAGCCGGGCAGAAATGCACCCCTCTCCCTCGGGGCCCCCGGGACCCCCAGGAGAGCAGAGGGGAGCCCCAGCGACGCTTCGAGACTCGGTTTATCCAAAGCTACTAAATCTGAACTCAAATCTGAAGCGGGTGCCCAAGTAACGTCTGCCACAGCCCTCACACCTGTCAGTTACCCAGATTTCTGCATTTCTTCCTTCCCTATAAATAGTAGAATGATGTCCCCTGTGCTGGAGGCGTCCAGGCCGCGGGTCACATAGGAAGCCGGATGCCCTGCACCCCTGCACTGGGCTGTGCTGATGGTGTGGCCTTTGGGGTCCCCGAGTAGGCGCGCAAGGCGCTGAGTCAGGGCCGTCCTTTCAGTGGGAAGGGACGGCTCGAGTCGTCAGTTTTATATCACGTCTGCCTGCCACCATTGCCATTTTTCCTAATAAAGCAGAAAAGTGAGATGTAAGCATGAGGGAGAAAAATGCAGACCACAAAAATAGGCTCCAGTGAAAAGCAAAGCGGAGGGAGGCAGTCAGCAGAAACTGCCGGGAGGAAGGGCCCGGCGGCAGACTTTCTAAAATGGACTTACTTTCTTTTGCCACGGCAATGCCCATAAAAATGATTTTCCTGCAGCCTGAGCAGCGGTACCAGGAGGAAATGGACCAGATCTTAGACGGGGTTTAGCAGGGAGAAAAATGGTGAGGCTGCACTTTGCACACCAGGCGCACACGCACACCGACACGCGTGTCCAGACACACGCAGACCTGCAGCCGGTGCCCCGGACACAGAGCTCAGCACAGCTCCCGTTTGCAGCAAAACCACGGGAGATCTGTCACTTCAGGCCTTCGTTTTCAGGGCGGGCTAGTCGACTTTCAGCCAAACACTGTTTTCATTCAGGTAAAACGGAGACTTTCGAAGCCCCTCCACCACTTTCTTCAGGCCCAGACCAGGGTTCTGGGGGACCTCTCGTCCCCAGGATTCATGAGGGTCTGCACTGTTTTGTGATTTAATGAAAGCTGCCCTCCACTCCTTGAATACAAAGGAGCTAAAGGTATGAAAAATTTTGAACAGTCCGATCTGGGGCAGAAGGAAAATCAGTAACGCTCAGGGGGCTTAGGATTATTTTAGATCCTACCGCACAGAGAGGCTCCTCCGACAGTCACACTGGCAGGAGGCGTGTGCCCAGGCCCGGGGCTGCTCCGACCGCCTCGCACTCAGCCGCGATCCACGCACCGCAGCGCCCGCCGGGATTCAAGATCCTGCCGCCTGGCTCCAGGTCCCGGACCACCCAGCCGCCTGACTCTGGCAGGGACGCCTGACTTGTAAGTGGAAAGGAATCCACTTTGGAAGTAAAATGACAAGTGGGAGCATCTGTGCTTTTCAGTCTGAGCAAGAATGAAATTAAGAACTGCAGAGTTCATAGTCAGTTTAAAACAAATTAAACTTTTAACATTAATTGCTCCTGAACACTTGTGAGTGCCCCAAATCCTGACATAAAAGCTTTAATTTCTATGCAAAGCAGATAGGATGATTGAGTTATAATTAAAATGGTAATTATACCCTTAATGCTCCGTATTTGACTTTTCAAAAAAAAATGTTATGCTCCAAGAAAAGCTATTTAAAGATCAGAGGGAAATGTTTGAAAATGAATGTATTCAAGACATTTTAAATCTTTTAAAATCCAGTTATTGATTTTTACATGCTTTCAAGTGTAGTCTAAAACATTTTCTTCATTTATTTTGGTCGATGGAAATAATAAAAAATCATTGGGACGTGAAAA
Organism: Catagonus wagneri; assembly: GCA_004024745.2. Taxonomy (NCBI): domain Eukaryota; kingdom Metazoa; phylum Chordata; class Mammalia; order Artiodactyla; family Tayassuidae; genus Catagonus; species Catagonus wagneri. The sequence continues at coordinate 928,044 of PVHT021183708.1, read as the reverse complement.
GCTTAAACGAAGGCAAGGTTCTGGAGGTTGATATTTAATGTGATAGATATTTGAAATGTCGAGGGCGTGGGGGGGCCTCAGGCCTGACCACTGGTCTGTCGGAACCCCCAATGGTGGGCATGCACCCGAGCGACCCCCTTACTGGCTGCGGAGGTGCCCCTCTGGGCTCAGCGCTGCAAATATGACATTTCCTTTGATCCTTCAGTGACTGTTTAGATTTGAAAAAGAACACCTAAAGCCATAAATCAAATGTCAGGTGCAAGCCTGGTGGAGCCGTATCAATATTCTACCACGCGGGGCTTGCTGGGCGGCCTTGGAACTTCGTCCAGGCCAGCACTGGCGTCCGGGGTACCTGGGACGCCCCCAGCCGTACGGCACGGGCAGTGAGCGTGGAAACGGTGGGCCCCTGAGCCTGCAGGCCTCCCTCTGCTTCGCAGCCCAGGTGGGCGGAGGGTCGGTGGGGAGAGGCCTGCAGGACTGCGGGGGCGGGGCCTCCTCCCAGACACTCCTGGAGCCGAGCCAGGAGGGGAGGGGCTCCGCAGTGGGTCCACCCCCTCTGCTCTCGCGGAGGATGATTGACAGGTGGGGAGGAGCCCAGTCCCGTGGCCCCCACCACCGTAGTCTTTCCGGGCGGACCTTTCCTTCCCTCTTTTCCTCACGAGCGGGGCCACCGGCTTCGCCTTGTTTTCCCTGAGGACCGCTGAGCCGTTCACGTATCGGAAGGAAGAGTTCCCTCGTGCTCGTTTGCGGGCGGCGTGTCTCACCCGCGTGGGCAGACTCTCGCACGTCGGGCGGGACCTCGGCTCAGATGCGGAGACCCTGCCCCGCACGGCTGCCCGCGAGTGTGCAGCCTCGGCGCAGGGTGGGCGGCCGGCGGCCGGACGGGGGCCCCACAGAAGGGCGGGGGGCGCTGGGCTGGACGCCGCTCCCCGGCTGCTCTTCCTCCCAGGCCTTCTGCAGGGCAGCGGTGGTCTCCAAGCGCGGGAAGGAGCTGGCTGCAGGCAGGGTGGGCACCGGGCGCCTAGAGACGCCACTGCTGTAAGGGGGCGTCCAAGGAACCGGCTGCTTCATGGTTTTGCTGAAAGGCTGGGCCACGGTGTGGACACAGCTGCAATCTTATGACGACTGTAGCGGGACCTCAGGTTACAGACGGCCCTGAGTCGCCAGCCCTTCCTCTGAAGCGCCCCTGAGTTCTCAGCACGCGCAGTCTTTACTTTCCTCAACAAGAGCTGATGCTGGAAACGACCCTGCGGAACATTCCAGAAGATCCAGACCACGGATGTCAGAAATGTGACCAGCCAAAGTCCAGCTGTGATTTTGAGTGTTGCCAGTGGCTGGACAAGCAGGATGGCCACAGTGACTGGGAGTGCGCAGACGGGCAGGGAGAGCAGGCCGCAGCGCAGTTTTGTGCAGGCTTCCTGTGAGGAGGAGTTTGGCTTCCCCGGCCGAGGCCCTGGGTGACGGGCCGCAGTCTCTGCTCCTGAGGCCCTGTGTCCGCACCTCCCTGGTCGGTGGCCCGAGGACGCCCTCTGCTTGCGCCTCACCTGTTGTCTTCCGCTTGTCTTCCTCCTGCTTTCCCAGAAAGCCCTGGGGAACCCGGGCCGTCCGCCCGCTGGCCCTGCCGAGCTTTCGCTGGACGGCAGGGACTCGGCCACCTACAGGGACATGTAGGAGTCCCTTCCTGCAGGTCGACAGGGGCCTGTGACTGCCCCCCCCCCACAAACCCAGATGACACAGAAGTGACTGATCTCTGCAGCGACACACCCAGAGGAAACCTCAGAAAAAGCGGGGTCACTGTGTCCGTGCGACCACGTGTGGGCAGGACCCCTGAGTGCAAGTCCAGGGTCAGCAAAGCTGTGAAATCTGATCTGTGTTGAAAGAGCAACGTGAGGAAGCTAAAGGAAGGCAGCAGTGAGGCTCCTCCTGTCCAGCCCCCTCCTGCCGGGGTCCCTCCTGTCCGTGGTCCCTTCTGCCGGGGGCCCTCCTGGGGGCCGCTGACTGGAGCTGACAGTGGCCTGTGGACCCTTGGGGCTGGGGTACCACTTTGGATCCTGGAAGAGCGACCACGTTGCCCATGAATCCACAAAGCTCAGGAGCTACAGTGCAGAGCGTGTGTCTGGCGGGAGCTGCGTCTGCCCCTACAGAGTCACCTCGAAGCCACCAGCTTACCCCCTGGGCGCTGACAGCTCAGGACAGAAAGCAGAGGTCATCGCATTGGCGAAACACGGCCGCCTAGGAATCCAGGAGCAGGCAAACGGGAAAGTTATTTTTCTGTTCCATTTCACCTCCAAGTTGAATTATTGATTTCAGTACTTTATTTTCACATGAGTTTATTTGAGCGACAGATGCTACTCAGGTAGCGCCGGTGAAGAAATGAGATTCTGGTAATTAAGGATCCCGCCCGGGGTCGCGGCAGCAGGTCGGGCCGCTCGCTGGAGCGCGAGCGGACTCTCAGCGGGTTAGGACAGTGGCTCAATAATTTCTTCCAGTTTCTTAAATTACACTTCAGTTCTCAGGAAGGCTTAGGATCCGGACCATTGGTTCCAGCAAGAACTTCATTTAACCACACTTCCATCATCTCAGGGCCAGCGAGGCCCGGGCCTGGGGGACGGCTGGGTGCAGGGGGGGCTGGCCTGGGGGCGGGGCAGAGGGTCCCATCCCCAGGAGTCGCTGGTCTGACTGCGGTGGGTGGCAGGCCCCCCGAGAGGACCCAGGAGGAGCCCCAGCGGACCCCCGGCTGAAGGGGGTCTGCCCTCAGGTAAATGGACACTGGCGGACACCTGCCTGCTGTCCACCTGGAGGTGGATCGGGTCAAAGCCACAGCTGCTCCCGGACCTCGCTGCCCCTTGGCTGCCCTCCACCCCGGCTCAGCCTGGTCCCCCCACCCGCGGGTCACCAGCCGGCTGCCGGGCAAAGCCCTCGGTCCTGCCCATCCGCTTGCTCGGACGGTGGGCGCTGCAGGCAAACTCGCTTCGTCTGTTGTGGGGCTGCCGGCCGGCCCTCAGGTTTGCACGGGGCCCCGGCTGAAGACAGCAGTGCGAGCGTGAGAAGCCGCATCGCAAACAAAGCCCGGGCGTGACTTCTCCCGTCTCCCCGCGAGACCCCCAGGGGCTCCCTGACGTGCGTTGGGGGGCAGCTAACGGTCGGGGCTCTGGGAGCAGAAACGGGACCTGACGGGCACCAGCTTGAGACCCCCCACAGACCTGGCAGCGGCTCCCTTTTTTCTGAAGTTGGTTGCTCACCACCTCCCGAGTGACAGCGTCGATCCCCGCGTCCTAGAAGCACCTCGGACCTGTCCCCAGACCCGTCCCCTCAGTCATGTCCTCCCAGCCCTCATGGGCTTTTTTACCGGGGGGAAGGGTGGGTGTGGTTTAGTCTAAATTGGCAAAACAACCTAATTTAATCAAAGAATTATGGCCTGTTTTACTTTCCCATAGGAAACCTCAGTCATGGGCCTGACGGAATTTGACCCTTTTTGCCAACTTACACGAAACCATACCTTTTTGTCTTAGAAAACCACTGTTAGAACTTTCCCAGCTGAGAAAATGAAGTCGAGGCCAGGCCCCTCACCCCATCCCTGTCTGTCCTGTTCTTTCAAAGAGAAAACTGAGGTCAGACAGTTCCCCGGCCTGCTGATCATCCACGAAAATGAATCTTATGCCCCCAAATGAGTTATCTGCAAACACAAATCAAGACAGTGAGATACTGACCACAGCCACCAGTGCGGCCAGAATCCAGGACACTGACGTCACCAGATGTGGGAGGTGGAGCAACAGGGCGCAGCTGCTTTGAAAGGGAGTTTGGCAGTTTTTACAAAACTGAACCTGCCCTTACCGTGGGACCCAGCAGCCACGCTCCTTGGTATTTAACCAAAGGAGATGAAAACTTGGGTCCACGAGAAAAACCTGACATGGACGTTCATAGCAGTTTATTCGTAATTATCAAAACACGGAAGCAAACAGCATGTCCTTCAGTAGGCAGCGGGTGAATAACCTTCACATCAGGACTGGGGGTATTATTCTGAGCTAAAAAGAAATGGCTGGAGTTCCCTGGTGGCTCAGTGTTTCAGTGCTGTCAGTCTGGTTACAGCTGTGGTGAGGGTTCAATCCCTGGCCCGGGAACTCATACATGCTGCAGATACAGCCCCAAAAAAGAAAAGGAAAGAAACAAATGAGCTGTGAGCCATGAAAAGACATAGAGAAACTTGAATGTGTAAGTAAATGAATCTGAAAGTCTTCATACTGCTTGATTCCACATTTACGACGTTCTGGAAAAGGCACAACTATGGAGATGGTAATAATATCAGCGGTTGCCAGACCCTGGGGGGGCAGGACTGAGGGTTCTAGGGCTGTGAGATGATTCTTGTGACACTCTGATGGTGGATGCACATGCTTATCTTGTCTAAACTCACAGAACATGCAACACGAAGTGGCCCTAATGTCAACTGTGAACTCTGGGTGGTAATTACATGTCAGTGTAGGTGCATCTGTTGTAACAAAAGGACCATCTGGTGGGGATGCTGACGGTGGGGAGGTTGATGATGAGGATACCAATGGTGGGGATGTTGACAGTAAGGATGTTGACTGTGGGATGCTGACGGTGGGGATGCTGATGGTGGGGATGCTGATGGTGGGATGTTGATGGTGGGGATGCTGATGGTGGG
>PVHT021183708.1:904336-920362 GCA_004024745.2 Catagonus wagneri | reverse complement strand
CAGGATCCGAGCCGCGTCTGCGACCTACACCACAGCTCATGGCAACGCCGGATCCTTAACCCACTGAGCAAGGCCAGGGATCGAACCTGCAACCTCATGGTTCCTAGTCGGATTCATTAACCACTGAGCCACGAAGGGAACTCCCTGATTTTTTTTAGGTTGTGCTGAATTGTAGGTGGTTTACAGGGTTGTGATAACCCTGCTGTAGGCCGAGGCGATGCGGCGACACCTGGACACGTGGCCATTCTGTTTCAGATTCTTTTCCATGTAGATTCCCAGAGCGTGTTGGGTAGAGTTCCCTGGCCGCTCGGGTGGTCAGCAGGCTGTGGCTCAGCCTGGAGGGTGGGTGCTTAGGCTTGTCGTCAGGTGTCACCGTGGCCATGGGGACGAGGACGGGCCACTCAGGACGGGCAGGGAGGAGGCTCCCGGCCAAGGTCAGCGCTCGTGCAGCGCAGGCCGGGAGGCGGGGTGGGGGCCCAGCCCCCAGGGAGCAGGGGAGGCGGGTCGGGGCGCCGGACGCAGTGCAGGGTCTCCACTCCGTGACTGCTGCGCGGCGGCCTCGCGGGCTGGGGCGGAGGAGCGCCCCGCCGGGCTGCTCTGTGGGACCGCGGGGTCTCCTGCCGGCCCCTCGGGTGGATTCTGTACAAAGCGGCATCTTCCTCCTCAGCCTTGGCCCCGACGCCGAACCCTGGTGAGCAGCAAACCCTGCGCCAGCCCCAGAGGCCCCAGCACCACCGGGGTGGCTCTCGGCCAGCCCCTCCCTCGGCAAAGGGAACAAGCAGAACCCTGGAGCTGGTTGTCCGCTTGCCAGGGTAACAGTTGTTGTGAGAAACTTGATTTTCTCTTTACGAACCCGTGTTGCCTGCTCGGCGCTGTCTGCAGCTCTCCGCCCTGACCGCCCGGAAGCACAGACAACGTCTGCGCGTTGCCGCCGGCACAGGGCGAGGCATACGGCGGGCACGCTGTCCACGTCCGTCCAGTGAACGTCCTCCGGCCGGGGAGGAGCCGGCACCCGCCTGCCTTTCCGAGGGGCCCCCAAGCCCACAGCTCTGGACCCAGCAGGAAACTGGCAGGTGGCACAGAGGCCGTGTCTTTGCCGCCTCCCGGGCGGCCGTGAGCAGTGAGCACACACTCAGCGGCTTAAAACACACAAGGAAATGCAGTGGCAGAAGTGAAATCCAGCGGGCTCGGTCCTGGGGGCGCCGAGGAGGCTCTGCGCTGTGCTTCCGCTGCCCGGGCGTCTCCCGCCTCTGCCTCCCCCCCGTCTGGGCCGGGTCTGCGTCCACCAGAGGCTCCCTGGGCTGACAGGGAGGAGGGGGCCGCGGGGTGGTGGCCGCCACACGAGGTCACCTGGGCAGAGCTGTGACGGGGCTGCAGGCCTCGCGTGGCAAAGAGGACAAGGGGACGGGGCTCGGAGAGGTGGTCCCAGCAGGCCGGGGTCTCCACTCAGTAGGGGCTTGGACCCATGTTGTCCATGGGTGGAGCGGGGGGCGGAGGGCACTCGAGCAAACCAGCCGGTCTCTAAATCTGCTTGTCTGCGGCTTTCACGGTAGCGAATGCGTAAGGTTTGGCCCTCGGCTCTGGCAGCTGCCGAGTTTAGTGCAGGAGCGCGGCCCACACCAGCACACCAAGGCCACCTTGGGCTCATCTGTGACAGTCCCCAAGTCCACGTCCTTCCTCTTACAAAGACACCAGCCATTGCACTTGGAGCTTCTAAATCCGGGACGATTTCATCTCTGGGTCCCTAATCACATCTACAAGGACGCTGTCTTCAAACCAGGCTACGTCCTGGGCTTCAGAGGGACATACATTTACGGGGACACTACTCACTGTGCAGTTTGGACAAAGTATTTTGTATGGTAGGAAAATAAGAAACAATCACTGGGGAGTTCCCATCGTGGCTCAGCAGTAACAAACCCAACTGGCATCCATGAGGACGCGGGTTCGATCCCTGGCCTCGCTCAGTGGGTTAAGGATCCGGCGTTGCCGTGAGCTGTGGCATAGGTGGCAGATGCGGCTCAGATCTGGCGTTGCTGTGGCTGTGGCGCAGGCTGGCATCTGGAGCTCCAATTTGACCCCTAGCCTGGGGACTTCCATATGCCACGAGTGCGGCCCTAGAAAAGGCAAAAAGACAAAAAAAAAAAAGAGAGAGAAGCCATGGCTCTCCCATTTTAGGTGGTGCTAGAGGTTATTTCTCTAAGAATATTCTGAAGTAACAAAAGGAATCTTGTGTCACTGTTCCTCGTCTTAGAGCCAGCTAACTAAAAATCCGACTTTCCTAAGAAGCCCCATGTGCTTGCCACCCCCGGGTAAACCGGAGTTCTGGCGACAGAGCAGCCCCGCCAGGGCTCGGGGTGTGGAGACAAAGGCACGCGGCAGCCCAGCGCAGCAGCCCAGCGGCGGGGGCGCCCTTCCGGCTCCTGGTCTGCGTCGTGCTCTCTCGCTTCTTCCCCGTTTCTTTCTAATGAAATTCCACTCCTCCATTCTAGCACTTCCTGAGTGGCTTCAAGACGCCAAAAAACACAAATCAATCCATGTCAACGCCTTGACTGGCGTCCCGGTGCCGCACAGTCCCCACTTGCTTCTGCGGTTTGGCAGGGTCCTTTGCAAGGTTCCGTAGCATCTTCAAGGTCATCTCTTGGTTTTTGACTCTTCTGATTTTTCCCACTCCAGTCACACCCACGCCCCCGGCCCCACCCATCAGCCGTCCGCACATGCTGGCAGCCCGTGCCAGGCTCTGTCCTAAATGATTAGCCGTCGTCCCAAAGAGAGACCTGGGCTGGCCTTCCAGAGACACTGAGGCTTAACCAGCTGCAACGAGATGCACCCGTGACGAAGGCACTGAAAACCTTCCCACGGGAAGGGAATGTGCGTTGTTCCAGCGAGAGCCGGCCACCTCGACCCCCAGCGGCTGCCCGCACCCTGTCCCTGAGTCTGTGAGTCCTGTCCCCTGGCATCCAAGTACAGTCGGTGTGGGTTGGGGCCAGGCCCTGGGATGTTTTTAGCTCTCCCCAGGAGAAGATAACATGCAGACCTGGTAGCTAAGCCGTGTACACGGGCCTGGGAATCGGGTGGTGGAGGAAGCGCTCGCCTGAGGGCAGGGCGTGGCTGGCGGGGCTTCCAGCACAGGTTCCAGTACAGGTCCCACAGGGGAGCCCACAGAGCTCGGAGCCTGGGGGGCAGCGAGGCGAGCAAGCTTTCCTGGATGAACCACCAGCCGGGAGACGCTGGTGCAAAGGAGAGATGCTGGAGGGGACCTGGAAGAGCCGTCCCCGAGGACGGCCCTCGCTCAGGAGTCCACCTTGGCTTGGTTTCTCCAGCTGCAGAATGGACGTCCATCCTGTGCACGCGTCTTTCCAGAGCTAAGGCCCCGGCAGCCGGGTGTGCAGCCGCCCTCGGCCCCAGAAATCTGCCGGCTGTGGCCGCAGAGGACGGGACCGACGCGTCCCCTTCCAGTGAGGGGGGGTGGCCCTCCAGCAGCGCCTCGTCCGTCCCCTTCCTTCCTGGGACTCCGGCCCCACCGCACCCTCGCCGTCAGTGTCGGCGAAACCCCCACGGGGCCTCTGCAGCGGCACCGAGAGGCAGGCATGTGCCAGACACACACAGACACACTCGGCCGATCTGCAGCACAGTTCGCAGGGGAAGAAAGTGCCGTTCTCCCTGGAATCACAGAACCCATTTTTGCACCGTCTGCAGCTGATGTCAGCCCGCTCCCCTCGCCCCACCCCGGCCCTGATGGAGTTCTGTTCCTGTTCTCATTCTCGAAGTCCAAGACCTCCCCTTTGTTTGCTCTTCCCTTCCCAGGGCGACCGCCAGCCCCTCGCCACCCCCCACCCTGCCCGCACCACGGTCTTTTGTTTTGCATTTATGTTGCAAGAGCGACATTGCCCTCCTGACACTCTGCAAAGCGTCAGTGAGTGCAGTCTGTTCCACAGGCCGCAAAGCCATCTGGACTTCCTGCTGAAAAGGTTGGACATGGTTTTAGGCAAGATTTTTATCAGATCTGAGAGGAAAACAAAGTCTTGAATGCATTACCATCTTCCGAGGTTGGCGTCAATTTTTTTTTTTCCTTGTCAGTTCCAAAACAAAGCCAAAAAAGGACAAAGCGAGGAGCCGAGCGTGAAGAGGCAGAGGGGCTTGGTCAGAGGTGGAGGACGGGAACCAGAAATAAACTCGTCCTGGTTTGATCAGAAAGCGGACACACCTCCGCCAGCAGAGCCGTCTGTCTGGCATCGCCAAGCCTTTCCACGGGGGGCCCTAAAAGGGGGACACTCAGAGCCGCTCACACAAAGGCCAGGATGGCTCCAAAACCAGAAGCAGCGGTTTTTAATGCGCACGAGAAGCAAGATGAGGGGAAGGGGGTGAACTCCCCCCAGAAGGAGAGGCAGCTTTGCAGTCCCCTCGTTTTCTGCCTCTCTCTCTGGAGGTGACACAGACTTTTCTGAAAAGATTCAACTTTTCAAAGAATATTAGTTTCTTAGCAACATGCCTGCTATGAAAAGGCTTTGGGCTTTTTCTCCCCGCCAGTTATTGCAGAAAAGCCAGGGTGGTTCTCCCTCTGAGCTGTCTCTTAACAAGGATCCTCTCTTGGAGAACGGGCCCTTATCCGGGCGGTGGGCTGCAGGCCTGCTGTGGGGCTCGCAGCCAGCCCGGTTGCGGCACAGCCCCTCAGACCGGAGACCCGGGTCACCTCCCCGGATGCACCCTGTGCTTCTCCCTGCGGCGCGGTCACGACCCCACCAGGCTTCGCCCCCCACCCCCCAGGACGACACAGGCCTCTTCCGCTCGGGGTGCCACACGGCAGGCAGATCGCTGCCTCCTTGAGTCAGAAAAAGTGAAAACTGCTGCTTCTGGAGTTCCCGTCATGGCTCAGTGGTTAACGCACACAACTAGCATCCCTGAGGACATAGGTTCGATCCCTGGCCTTGCTCAGTGGGTTAAGGACCCGGTGTTGCCGTGAGCTGTGGTGTAGGTCGCCGCAGACGGGGCTCAGATATGGCGCTGTTGCGGCTGTGGTGCAGGCCAGTGGCTACCGCTCCAATTCCACCCCTAGCCTGGGAACCTCCATATGCCGCGGGTGCGGCCCTGAAAAAAAAACCTTCTGGTTGTGAGTCTGGGAAGGCTCCCACCATCCTCACAGAAAGGCCCGGCTCTGCCTCGGAGCAGAAGCGTTGTGTCTCCTTAGGGGTAAACAAGCTTCATAGCAGCGATTGTTGAAGAAGTAACTTTTGTATGTTTTCCCTTTTTTTCTACTGGTTTCACTTGGACCGACATTCACCATGTCTGGTCAGTTCAGGCTCTGTTTCTAGTTTCTCTAGTTTAGCTGAAACCCCTCCCAGCCAGGCTTGGAATCTCAGGACAGGGGCGGGTGTGGACGGAAAACACCAGGGGGGCCGGGTGTCCGGGCGTGCCGTATGGACAGAGGGCAGGACCCCAGGTCGCTGCGGCCCCGCCAGGTGCCAAGGCCAAGGGGTGGGAGAGCCCGGGGCCTGGGAATGGGCTGGGGGCCGCCTTTCCAGGTCAGAAAAGCTGTTGGGGGAGCACCGTGGGGGTGGCGACAGGACGGAAGGTCCAGCAGAGGAGGCGTCAGACTGACCAGGGAGGACGAGCGAGGTGGCACCCGGCTTCTCTCTCCCCGCTGTGCGCGGAGCAGCAGGCTGACCCCGCGGGGCTGGCAGGCACAGGGGCGGGGACGTCAGGAGGGCCAGGCCTGAAGCCACCGGAAGCTCCGGCCACAGGCAGCTCCTGCCCCCACCCCTGGGCCAGCTGGTCTGTTCCCAGGGGAGTGACGCCGAAAGGCGTTGCGGAGTGGCCGCGCGTGCCGTTAGGAAGGCCACCAGGCCCAGGCGCGGCCGGACGCCCTGTGGGGCCCGGATGCCGGCTCGCGGCCGAGCAGCCGGGTGGCCAGGCCGGGAAGACCCTGGCTGTCATGCAGTCTTGCCCACCCACCCACAGGCCCCCACAGCTCAGCCGCCCTCCCGAGCCACGCCCCAGGCCTCCGGGGACCCCGGAGCTGGGGACCCTGAGCAGCTGCCCAGAGTTTGCTCTGCTCTGAGGACGCCCGGAGGGCCCAGGACCTGCACCACGGGCCCTTTACTTGCCCCCCAGTTCTGAGGGACAGTCATTCCACGTGAGGGGCGTGGAGACGAGCCCTCTGCCTGCAGAAGAAAGGCCCTCAGCGAGGTTTTAGGCCGACCCCCTTCAGGGCCAGGGCCTCGGCCCCAGCCAGCGTCCCGCCGGCTCTGACTCTCATTTCCCGGGGGAAGGCCGCCCATCCCGGGCAGCGAGGTGCCCGGCAGATGAGCCGACGGTCTTGACGTGCCTGCACAGGGAAGGGCACTGCCTCTGTGCCCCACACCCAGAGCAGGCAGACAGGGTCCTCAGTTTAGCACCAGAGACCTACGGCCGCCGAGTGCTGCCGACCGAACCGGCCTCAGAGGGAGGCGGGGTGACTAGAGAAAGCGGCCCTGGTGCGACCGGACGGACGCTGCGTCTGTCACAGAGGGGATGGGGCAGAGCTGCTGGTGTCTAGATGCAGGCGGCCGAAGCGCTTTCCCGGAGGCGGGCGGACCCTGGCACGAGCCGTGGGAAGCTGTCGTCTCCGCCTCCGGGCTCAGGAGGGTCTGCACGAAGGGCCGTCCCCCACACAGCCTGGTTCTCGATCCTCACGCCGCCCCAGCCCTGTCACCTCCAGACGTCACTCTAATGAGAACTCACCCACCCTTCTCTCCAAAGGGCCTTCCCGTGCTTCCCCAGAGCACACCCCAAGAGCCGTCTCCAGGTCGTGTTTGCTCTACACCAACCTGAAACGCTACCCGCCGCTTCTGTGACTTTTCCTGTTTCAGATCTCACGTGGGGTGAGGGCTTGCTGCGTTTGTCTCTCTGTGGCTGCTTATCGTACTCGGCATCACGTCCTCCTGGTTCATCCACGGTGTCACAAATGGCAGAATCCCCTCTTTTTCGAGGGTGAATAATATTCCAGCGCGTGCGTGCCTGTGTAACTCAGGCGCTTCTCGTCGGGCGGGTCCAGTGGAGACACCATCTCAGTTTGTTTGTCAGAGAAGGACACCCTCCCATCTTCATGTTTAAAGATTGGCCTTTTTCTTTCTTTTGATACCGTGACACTATTTCTGCTGCTCTGCAAGGTTTCTGCTGCAAAACCCACTGGGAGTCTCATGGGTGTTCCCTCCACGTGAGGGTCCCTTTTCTCCTGCCACTTTCAGGTCTGTCTGTCGTTGGCTCCTCCGGTATACAGTGTGTCCTGGTGTAGACTTCACGTTTAACCTACTTGAGGTCCTTTGGCTTCTCGAGTCTGTATGTCTACTTCTGTCCCCAGACTTAGGAAGTTTTTATTTCTTTAAATAAAAAGCTCTTTAAATAAAAGGCTTTCTGCCTTTTTCTTTCTCTGCTTCTTCTGGACTCCCATCACACATCCACCATTCCTCTGATGTTGTCTCATAAATCCCACCTTCTTCGTTCTTTTTTTTTCTTTTTTCTCCTCTGACTTGTCTTTGAGTTCACAGATTCTTTCCTCTGCTTATCAAGTCTGCTAGTGAATCTTTCTGTTGTATTATTTTGATCACAGTTGTTGCATTTTTCAGCTCCAGAGTTTGTTTGGTTCTATTTTATGAGTTCTGTCTCTTTATTAAGCTCCTCGTTTTGTTCATGAATTGTTTTCCTGATTTTGTAGTGTTGTCTGTATTCTCTTGTAGTTCACTGAGCTTCTTTAAAAGCAATTACTTTGAATTCTTTGTCAGGAAATTCATTGATCTCCAACTCTTTAGGGCTGTTTACTAGAAATATTTTGTGTTCCTTTGGTGGTGTCATGTTTCTGTGATTTTTAATGTTCCTTGTACCCTTGCATTGGCCTCTGCATTTGAGGGGACAGTCCCCTCTTCCAGACTTTAAGGACTGGCTTCAATACTGAAAAACCTTCATTTGCTGGTGGGCACGGGGTGTGGCGTGGCCCTGGGTTAGGCACTGGTTCCAGGAGTGTGACAGCACCAGGTCCAGGTCCTGGATGCGTGCACTGCAACCCTGAGTCCAGGTATGGGGGCAATGACTTGCTGACCATGGAAGCTCGGCTGGAAGAATGGGCACTTTCCAAGCCATCTCGCTCCTGTTTGTCATGTGCAGGGACAGAGCCGGCTGGATCTCTCCGGTCTTGGGTCTCCGTGGGCTTGAAGAAGTGACAGCAATGGCCTGGCTCTGGCTTTAGTCAGGGCTGCAGACGTACCGTCTGGGACTGTTTAGCGATTCTGTCTCCTTTCTGTATCCCCTGTGGAACTATTTTCAGGGTAAAGAAGCAGGTGAGGGCCAGTCACGAGACAGAGGGGTCTGAGAGTTCATCCTTTAGGGCTTTTAGGAGTATGACCTTGACATTCCCGGTAACTTTGTAAAACGGTGTTAGCATTCCTTGTTATTTAGGCAATGACTAAAAAACCGTTCTTGAATTTAACAGAGACCGAGAGAGTAAACATGCTTCCTTTACGGAACAACTGCTTCTCCTATCGAGAATCTTTTTCTCTTGATGAGCTGAAGTAATTCTTCTTGTTTCCATCTTTTTAAATCCAGATGAACTCAAACAACCATGAATCAACCCCAAACAGAGGGCCTCATCTGTTAGCACCCTCATATTAGCGCACTAATGAGAATTTAAAGATTCTAATTAAGCCCAGATGCAAAATATCTTCCTGAGCACATCAGAAAGCACCAGTTCAACAAAAACAGAAGTATTACATTTTCCAATGCGGTTTTAGTTTATTTTCTACATTTTTATTGAATTCCAATTTGAAGTTAATTGGTAAAGCAGTAATTACTGTTAATATTTTTTAGTAAATGTGTGGACATCTAGGTAATTGTGAATAAGTGCAAATGTACTTCATCAGTATGCAGATATGCAGATATCTGTGTAACACCCTGGACTCTCAGTTACTCAATAATGAACGTGTGATCTCTTGTCTTGGGCTTTTCTAAAACCCTCAATTATGAAAAAAATCCTTGGAAGTCACTTCTGACACTGTGGTTCACAGCCCAGAGGTTGGCGCCACAATCCAAATACCTGGATGGGGACCCCAACCGTGCCACCGCTCAGCCAGGTGGCCTCGGCCAGGTCGGCTTACCTGTCCCCACCTGGCTCCTGGGGACCCGCCCAGCGTCAGTGCTGTCGCTGGGATCACCTGCCTCCTCACCTGCCAGGAGCGGGGCCCGCCTGACGCGCTCACGGCGGCCCGTCCACGGCTGAGCCCTCTGGCCTGCCCTCACTCTCAGCGGAGGTGCTTGTGAGCCGGACAGCAGGGTTAAACCACAAAACAAGGAGCAGAAAGCAGGATGGACTCTCTTGGCTGGGGTGGGACAGGGTCCACTCCAAACACAACTGAACCTTCGTCACCAGCACAGCACGAGCCCTTCTTACAACTGCGCCCCCTCTCTTCTTCATTTCCCGTTTCTTTAACGTAACTGACGGTGTAACAATACCAGATTAAAAATGCCTTCGTGTGGATGAAATTGGAGTTTGCAGGTAAGGCAGCCCCCAGCCCTGTCTGTGAGAGTCCAGGTCTATCCCATTGTACGTGTGCAGGGGCCTCCCGGTCCACAGACGGGTGCTCTCCTGTTCAGCAAATGCCCCACGGCTAGGCCCCGCCGCCCCAGCCAGGGGGACGAGGTTGGCGGGAACTCGCGGCCTGGCTCCGGACACTGTCAGCTGGTCTCAGCTTGTTCAGAGGTAGGAGCGAGGGCGGTGGTCCTCCTAAGGGCTGGGTTGCGTGGGGTCTCGCAGTGGCACCCCGTGGGGTGCGGCCCGTGCAGACCAGAGACCAAAAGCGAAGGGGGCCCAGCCTAGAGCAGGCAGCTGGCCGCGTGGGGGCCACATGGAGTCCGCAGATGGAGACAAGACAGACAGGCTAAGGTCCCGCCACGCACTCGGCTCAGCGCTCGCGGTGTTGGTCTCTCGGGCGTCCTGGCCCCGCGGGAGGCGGGTGCAGCCACTGCCCAGCGTCACAGTCGCCGGTCGGCCCCGCTCAGCCATCCAACCCGGACTCGCTTCCTGCCCCCGTCCCACCCCGGTGTTGTTTCAGATCTTGTCTGGTTTGTAGACATGGTTACAGCTCGGAAAGGAAGACTTTGTTCTCGGGGACCACCACGCGCGGGTTGTCCAGGGAGAGGCGGAGCCCACGTCCGGGGCCGGTGGGTCAGCGGCGGACAGCCGCTCAGAGCAAGCGTCAGCTGGGGCAGCGGGTTCTGGCGAAACCGACCCACCAGGACCCCCGCCGGAGCGGGCGGGGCAGACAGGGACGCAGAAGCCCCAAGGGGGCTGCGGGAGAAGAGCTCGGGGCCGGCGCAGTTTGTTCAAGAAGGGCCTCCTTGTCGCGAGGCTGGCAGACTGCGCTGCGTGTGACAACAGCTGGGCCTGGCCGCACGTCTGATTCACAGGGCCCGCCTCTGGGCCTGTGGCCTCGGACGCCGCCCGCCCCCCGGAGGCCTGCCGCCTCCAGTCAGCGCGGCCACCTTGTGACTAAGGCAGCGGTGAGGCCCAAACTAGCGTAAGGGGCAGCGCTCCAAGCCCCGCCTGCCTCTGACCGCCCCGGGTTCGCTCCCGCCTGGGCTCCAGCCACGCTGCGCCCTGCAGGGAAGTGCACCCCGCTCCTCGGCTGGACGACCAGCAGGCCAAGGGCACCGGGCTTCCCTGGGCCCTCAGCGCCTGGCCCCCCAGCCCTGGCAGGCGTCGTCGGCCGACTGTCACACGGTGCTGCGTGGTGCAGGCGCCCCTTCTGGGACCCTGCCTGATTGCGCCCGGCATTTTATTAGGGTCTTGCTCAATAAATTTTGATCGATTCCTTTCCCCCAAGGGACAGTTCAGAGATGAAATAAAAGTAGAAATGCTTGAGAAACAGCCTCCACGCGGCTGCCCCCCAGGCCGCTCTGGGCGCAGCGAGTTTCCCCGCGGGGCGCTGACAGACGCTGTGCCACTCCGCTCCCGCTCGCCTGGGGTGGAGGGGCAGCCGGAGCCCCCGGAGGCAAACGCACACTTGACTGGGGTGTGCCGTGCATGTGTGTCTGTGCGTCTGCGCGTGAGCGCTTGTGTGTGTGCACGTGTGGACACTGCCGTTGCCAAGATGACAGGCAGGGCGCTGGTCCTCGGGCTAGGGCTAATGAGCGAGATGCTTGGCAATAACCCCAGAACACGGT
Organism: Catagonus wagneri; assembly: GCA_004024745.2. Lineage (NCBI taxonomy): Eukaryota > Metazoa > Chordata > Mammalia > Artiodactyla > Tayassuidae > Catagonus > Catagonus wagneri. The sequence continues at coordinate 909,175 of PVHT021183708.1, read as the reverse complement.
GGCCCAGGATGAAACCTGGAGGACTGAAATCAGAAAACAGTGTAGACAGGCCAGGTCACCCGCAGCGCAGGTCCGCCTAGCTCCAAACATTCCTTAATGCTCAAAAGCACTCTCCTTGAAGAGGCTGTCTTCCAAATTAAAAAATAGCAACAAATTCACAGCTGATCAAAGACCCAGCAAACAGTTTAACTGGTGAGCACCTCCCCATCCAAATGGCATGTTTTCACTAAGAGTAACTGCACAAAACGTTGACATCATGTGCTTTCTCCTCAAAACTGGCTTTGGATACAGAGCACACCCGGCCTCTGTGCCCCGGGCGATAGATAGACGGAGTCAGTGCAGCTTCCCAGTTCCTCGCCGCTCAGTGGGGACCCGGGTTCTCTGCAGGGGCGCCCAGGGGTGACGCCGCCCCCACCCCGTGCTCAGTGTCTGCGCGGCCAGCATGGGGGGTCAGCCCAGAGACACCATTCGGCACGGAGAAGCTTCGCAGGGGCCGCTGTCCTGACAGACAGCCCTCGCATGCCTGGTGGCAACAAAACTGCCTTTGAAACAGCTTCCTGCTGAGCGTCAGTGGGGAGGAGAAGTGGGCAGCGTGTGCCTGCAGACACAGCAGCGTCAGCCAGTGCTCAGGGCGCGGGGCTGAGCTCACGTCCCACTGCGACGCAGCAGGGGAGGGAGGGGTCAGGCTGCCGGAACGCAGCCACGCCAGGCCGGCCCCTGGACCCGCGGGATGAAGCCCCTGTGGTCCGGAAGCATCTTGGCCGCGTCGCTTCAGGTGCTCCTGCTGTGGAGCAAACACCCAAGCCTTTGTGCTGGCACTGCCGTGTGCTCAGGCTGAGGCTCAGCGAGGGCGGCGCCCACGCTCCACGGGGCACTGGGGACCCAGGACCCCCGAAGAGGGCTCACCACGGCCTCCCGAGGCGCTCCTCCTGTTGGCGTCCAGGTGACATCCCAGGATGCTGACTCAGGGCATGGCCTCCACTTGCACAGCCCCCCTCACTGAGGGTTGGGACGGTCTCCAAGGACAGGATAAGGCCACCGGGTGGAGGGCGACGATGGCACAGCTGTGGTTGGAGGGAATGCGGCCCTCCTGACTCGGGCACGTCGGCGGGAGCACTCGAGCAGGGACAACACAGAAGGACTCCAGGACAGAGTCCAGCCGCACCTGCCAGTCACGGCGCCTGGAGGGCGGGCCCCTCCTGCCTCGGCCGCACGCAGACCTGTGCACGCGGCCGCCTGCGCCTGGTGAGGTGGAAGGAGGTGCGTCCTCCGGAAAGTGGGGTGCTGCGGGCTTGGCCTCCGAGCTGGGAGCTGGAACGCAGGCGTCAGGGCTAATCCCTAGGACGCCTCTTTCACGGGAAGGAGCCCGAGGGCGCCGCAGTGCTGCCAGCGGTGGCCACGCGATTCCAGGAAGACAGCGGAGGAGCGCAAGCTTGGTCCTCCGGCTGCGAGTCTAGGGCCTCTTCCACGGCGCCAGGGGAAGGGCGACGCGGGCTTCTCTCTTTCATGCTTCCTTCTCCCGTTACTGGCCTGTCAGTGATTTGAGATATAGAATAATTGGATAGTCAGGTAGTCTGAATTATCTGCTTGGGCACTGGTGCTCCCTGTCTCTGACTTTGAAACTAATGAGGCTTTATTGCCATTGTTGGCAAACAGGAATCATGGCCAAGACCCAGAGGCGGCCTTTTGCTCGGACGCTGGGGGACGCTGGGACGGCCGTCGGGAGGATCGCAGCCCGTTTCCGGGGTTCTCGGGCGTGGCCCGCCCTCTGCCTCCGAGGGCGGTGGCGACTCTGATCTGACGGCGTTTCAGCGCCTTCCCGATTCTGGCCTCGGGGCTGTCGATCCGGGCGGGGCGGGCACAGGGCCGCGGTGCTGTTGGGAGGACGCACGGCGGCGGTGCAGGCACGCGGCCTCCCCACGCGGCCCGCGCACGCCCATCCGGCGCCCACCACGCGGGTCCTGCGGCCAAGGCGGGGCCGCACCGCGGGGCGTCGTTATTGGCTGGCGCCGCCTCGACCCGCCCATATGCAAATCTAACCTTTCCGATGTTTCAGCATCATAAACCCCAAGACGGGGTTTCAGCGGGAAAATATTTACTGACGGCTCGCTCCTTCATAATCTGTCGATTTTAATATCCTTCCCCTTTGGCTGAATGTCAGTTTCACCCCGAGGACCGCTTCTGCCAATCTGAACGCGTCCGTTTACCTAGGCCACGCAAAATATTCGTGTTGGAGATGAGTAAAGTTTGAGTCTTTTGGTGTTCCTATTTAGTTTGGTTTTCGTGTTGGAATAATGCTGGCAATTTGCGGTGGTGATTGGGGCAGCGCGCCGCGTGCAGGTCACGTGCAGAAGCTGAGGTGGCACCGTCGCTGCGTCATGAGGACAGCAACGCACAGCTCATTAAATAGGCCGGTCCCCCACTTAGCCTCTGGAAGCAGGAGCACCTGATTGTCACTTCCATTCAGCCGGACACCAGAGCCTCTCCCCTCTGGTCACTCTGGCCAAGGGTCCAGCCTGTGCCAAGTTGTGCCCTGGCTGCGTCACCCGCAGAGTTCACCGGGCAGGGTGTCACTGCGGGACCCACACCCCTACCCCCAGTCCGCAGCCCCAGGCAGCTGGGGGTGTGAGGCCTCCAGGAGGGGTCCCGAGCAGGTCCCATCCGGCCCATGTAGGGCTGGGTACCTGGCGGGGCCCAGGCCGGCTTGTGACGGACACAGTGGCCCCTCCTGCTCCCAGGGTCCCCGAGTCACCAGCGATACAAGCACAGTGGGCGTCTGTCCCCTCCATACTTAACCAAGAATTTATGTTGCGAATGACGCTTCAGCTCGTTACTCGGGATTTGGGGAGCGGGTCTTTAGAGCCTCTCTGTGCAGCGCTGCAGCCAGACCCACCCCGTCTGGAGGGCCACCGGCACTGCCTGCTTGCACCTGAGGGTGGACCCCCACACACGGGGTCTCCGTAGGCCCCTTCACTGCAGCACCTTCTCCCTTAAGCGCGAGGTGGCCCCTGGGCACCGGCCGGGCTCACCTGGCCCTTCTGTGCCTCTGTCTCCCTGGTGCCCCCGGCCTCCATCCTGAGGAGGGAGCGTTATCTCGGGTGACACTTCGGGGGTTGGATGAGGAGGGGACGTCCTGGGGCACGTCCTGACAGCGGTGGGGGTGCTGGAGTGGGGAGGCAGGCTGGCTTGTTCCTGAGCCCAATTCCCCGCCACCTGGCCCCCCGCTTCCGCTACAGGGCTCCCCACATTCTGCCAGACCTGCGCTTGGAGCCAGGGGTGTCCCCCATCCTGGGAGAGGACAAGGGGAGGGTGGGTCTGTCCTGACCCCCAACCCCGCTCAGAGCCCCTGCTCGGGCCCCAAGGGGCTGGCCCGGGCTCTCAGCCGCCTGCTTGGGTCTCCCCCAGGCTGCCACGGGGCTGCCCACCTGCCGGGCACCCCAAGCTCAGCTTAATCTCAGCGGACAGGGAACTGGACCCAGGTGCTTGTGAGGTTTGGGGAACCAGCCCTTGGTGGAGCATCTGAGCTGTGGGTGCAGACGGTTCAGGCTTTACGACGCAGGCCGAGTTCCCCAACCCTCCGAGCCTCGGGCTGTGCGGCTGTAAGGAGTCTGACCCCAGGTCCCAGGACCACCTCGGCCCAGCACAGACCTCAGCGCGTGGGGGCGGTGGCGTGGCACGCAGGTGGGCATGCGGTCACAGTGCAGCCTCTGCGGGACTGGACTTGCACTTGGAGAAAGACCTCCTTGCCCCTGATGCTGGAGTGGACGGTCAGGAGATGGCGGCGGACACCGGCCTGAGCGAGGTGTGGGTGAGGGACAGGCTGCCCGGGACGCACGGCGAGGCCCTGTGCACTCACCGTCCGAGGGTCCTGGTTAACCCAGAAGCGGTGACGCAGGGCCGCTCGGCTGTGCGCGTGACAAGCGTGCTTTAAGTCGTTTCTGGTAGTCTGGACGCATGTACCCAGCCTAGGAGACTGACGGCGCTCTGTGCAGCCCACGGACACGCCCTGGAGCTTGAACTGATGAAAATAACTGCCGAGGCAGACTTGATTTTGAGCACTTTAGCCATGTCTACCGTAAACCAAGCTCCAGGAGGGGCAAAATCAAATTATTTCCGGGTCTAAGCAGTTGGATTTGCAGTGACCAAAGCTGACTCTATACTTAAGTCCCAAGTGCTTAGAACAGCAGAAGCCTAGTGCTCGGTTGGAGGTGTGGTGCATCTCCAGCATGCACGCCAGTATCTGCCTGGCTTCCCACGCTCCACGTAATAAAGACAAAGTCATCAGGAGTTCCCGTCGTGGCTCAGTGGAAACGAACCCAGCTAAGAACCATGAGGTTGCAGGTTCCATCCCTGGCCTTGCTCAGTGGGTTAAGGATCCGACGTTGCCGTGAGCTGTGGTGCAGGTTGCAGACGCCACTCAGATCCTGCGTTGCTGTGGCTGTGGCGTAGACCGGCAGCTGTAGCTCCTGTTAGACCCCTAGCCTGGGAACCTCTACATGCCGCAGGTGCGGCCCTAAAATGACAAAAAAAAAAAAGACAGCGTCATCACATGCACACATTCCCCATGAAAGGTGACGTTCAGCTGCAGTCGCGTGTGATTTAATTAAAAGCCAGCGCTGAGACGGTGTGGCCAGCAGCTGGGGGGCCGGGGAGAGACAGGAGCGGGGCGGCTTGGCGGCGGAGGGGGGAGAGCCCCAGGCTGCAGGGCTGCCTTCCTGTCCCCGCCCCGCTGTCCCCACCACAGCCTGGCGGAGTCGTGGCCGCCATGGTGAAGAGGCGCCAGCATCTCCTGGCTGGTGAAGCGGGCGGCGTGGCTGGTTCCGGCAGAGTCTGCGCCCC
>PVHT021183708.1:882542-900251 GCA_004024745.2 Catagonus wagneri | reverse complement strand
TGACCTGGAAACTGAGGTCCAGAGAGTGGGGCAGGTCATGTCCCCAGGCGCCTGTGTGTGTCTAGTTTCAGAGTTTTGGATGAGCTGGTAATGACCTACCAGAAAATAATCTTTGTTTCCTTTGGAAACCGTAAGTTTTTCAAAGTCCGTGAGTCAGTATCTGTTCTGCAAAGAAGTTCATTGTGTCCTTTTTCAGATTCCACATGTAAGTAATAGCATTTGACGTTGGTGTCTTATTGCCTGACTTCACTTAGCATTATAATTTCTAGGTCCAGCCATGTTGCTATAAATGTTATTTTGTTCCTTTTAAGGGCTGAGTAATATTCCATTGCGTATATGTACCATATCTTCGCTATCCACTCCTCTGTCGATGGGCATTTAGGTTGTTTACATGACGTGGCGATTGTATAGAGTCCTGCAGTGAGCACTGGAGTACATGTGTCTTTTTGAGTCATGGTTTCCTCTGGATAGATGCCCAGGAGTGGGATTGCTGGATCAAATGGTAATTCTGTTTTGAGTTTTCTGAGGAATCTCCATACTGTTTTCCACAGTGGTTGCACCAATTTGCATTCCCACCAGCAGTGTAATAGGGATCCTTTTTCTCCACACCCTCTCCAGCACTTCCTGTTTGTAGACTTTTTGATGATGGCCATTCTGGCTGGTGTAAGGTGGTACCTCATAGTGGTTTTGATTTGCATTTCTCTAATAACGAGTGATGTTGAACATCTTTTCATGTGTTTTTTGGCCACCTGTATGTCTTCTTTGGAGAATTATCTGCCTAGATCCTCCGTCCATTTTTTGATGGGGTTGTTTGTTTTTTTGGTATCGAGCTGTAGGAGCTGTTTATAAATTTTGGAGATTAATCCCTTGTCAGTTGATTCATTTGCAAATATTTTCTCCCATTCTGTGTGTTGTCTTTTCGTTTTGTTTAGGGTTTCCTTTGCTGTACAAAAACTTTTAAGTTTCATTAAGTCCCATTTGTTTATTTTTCTTTTTATTGTCCTTACTGACAATAAAAAGATGTTGGTGGATCTGAGATGTTGCTGTCATTTATGTGGGAGAGTGTTTGGCCTATGTTTTCCTCTAAGAGTTTTATAGTATCGGGTCTTATATCTAGATCTTTAATCCATTTTGGGTTTATTTTTGTGCATGGTGTTAGGAAGTGTTCTAGTTTCATTTTTTTACGTGTGGCTGTCTAGTTTTCCCAGCACCACTTCTTGAACAGGCTGTGTTTTCTCCAGTGTATATTCTTGCCTCCTTTGTCAAGTATGAGTTGACTGTAGGTACGTGGGTTTAATTCTGGGCTTTCTGTCCTGCTCCACTGACCTGTATTTCTGTCTTTGTGCCAGCACCATACGGTCTTGAGCTGACATTTTAAATCCACTTGCTTTGAAACTGACTAGAGGAATTTTAGAGAATAGAAAGCTGAGAAGAAGGAGTTGATTTGCAGGAAAAGACTGAGATGAAAACACAGACCCGGACCAAATAATGACTGGACGTGAAAGGCAGGAGACCCTGCAAGTGCTCAGATGCAAGGCGCTGGGGACGGGACCCTTCAGACAGAGCCTGGGTGAGAGGCAGACCCGGAGGGGGTCCTGACGCCGAGCCGACACCGCGCAAGGGCCCGGCTTCCTCCAGGGAGGCGCGGAAACCCTGCTCCCCGAGTCGTTAAATTCTGTGGACACACACAGGAAACAGGAGTGCGGTCAATTGCACAGCACGGCCTCGGGCGTCTGCGAGCGGGTTAAAACCACTCCGTCCGCTCTCTGGTTCCTGAGCTTTGGACATTTATTTGCCTCTTGGATCCCGGTTGGTACAGTTTACCGTCAGTTTTATTCTAAGAAACTGGGTAATCATTTTCCCCCGTAATCAGATGCAGCAGAGTCGGAACAGCTAAGAATTGCTCGGCCCAGCTGGACAAACGCCAGCTCTGCCCAGAGGCAGCCCGGAGGCGGAGCTTAGGAGCCCCTGCCTCGCTCTGTCTCTTCCTCCCTGTCTCTGTCTGTCTCTGACTCACTGTCTCTCTCTGTCTCCGTGTCTCACTGTCTCTGTCTCTGTCTCACTGTCTCTGACTCACTGTCTCTCTCTGTCTCCGTGTCTCACTGTCTCTGTCTCTGTCTCCCTGTCTCTGTCTCAGTTTCTGTCTCTCTCGGTCTCCCCCCAGGGACACTCTGAGGGCAGCACTTAATGCTGCTCGTCATTCTGCACCTTTTGTGCAGACATCGCTGCCTGGCGTCACCTCCCTAGGCTCTGGGCAGTCTCTGGGGATGGGACAGTGTCGTGTCTGAACGTCCCCCGTGTAACTCGGCATGGTGGACCTGTGACAAGTGCGTTTCTCGGCACAGGTTGTTCTGAACGGGGCAGCACCTGGGGTCCAGCACAGGGAGGACTGGTGGGGGGCGTATGGCTCTAGTTTCCTGGAATCAAAGCGGACACAGTCAGACCCGGGCCTGGAGAGGGAAGGCTCTGGTTCTCAGGTGGGGACCGTGCTGAGCTGCACGGGCGCAGACACCTGGCAGCAAGAAGGCTAAGAAATGGCTGAGGTGCCGTTTCCCAACAGAGGCCTGCCTCCGTCCAGCTGGCCTGCCCACCAGAGCGGCTTCAGCATGTCACTTGTCACCGTCTCAGCCGGCAGGCGGCTCCTTCTCGCCCCGGCAGAGACGGGGCACGGGGCGGGCCTGATCTCTGGGCTCAGCTCCTCCAGGTGGAGTTTCCGAGTCAGAGCCACGGGCTCGCGGGCAGAGCGGGGTCTGGAGCGTGGGGCGCTCCGCCCTCCCCGCCCTCGGTCTGCTCCCCGGCTCCTAGGACACAGCACCCGTCCGCAGACCTGCTGGAGAAACCCCAGGAGTGGGTGCGGCCGGCTGCTAAACTGTCGCAGGCGGGCTGACCCCCCGGGATCAGAGCCTGTGAACAGCCAGGTGGCGGCGCCCGGTGGTGTCCTGGGGGCCCCGGCTGAGCTCCGGGAACGTCAGACTGTTCCAAACTTGGGGTCATGACCCGGAAGAGCCGCTGCGTGGGGAGAAGGGGTGGCCCTAGGGCCTTGGCGGCCCTGTCGCCTTGCAGACAGCGAGGTCAGGTGTGCTTGTTTGCTGGTTTGCTCCTTTACTAGGAAAACGTCACTTCTGTGGCGAGAAACAGAAACTGGGGCCAAGACAGGGTGGGCTGGGGCCGTGGGAGGAGCCTGGGCTCAGAGTCAGAACTCGGCCTGGCCGAGCCTGACCTGGGAGCTCCGCTGCCACCCTCAGCGGGGACAGAGCGCGTTAACGACACACGTGTGGTGGCAGCGCTGGCTCCCCAGTTCTCCCGCAGCCCTGAGCTGTTCCCGAAACCGCTGTGCGCAGCCCCCAGGGACCAGGAGGGGCCGCGGTGGGGGGCCCCCTTGCCCACGGGGTCCCAGGGGATCTCAGACGGAAGGTGCTGGGCGGCGCAGGGGCTTCCTCACCGCTGCTCACCTCCCACCCGCCCCGGCCCCTCCGGGAAAGGAGGCCTGAGGCAGGCAGCTTGGCGCGCTGGCCCCGCCGCTGGGGACACACTGCCCTTGGGTGTGAGCCCGTTTTCAGGGCTGAGACGCAGCCCCAGAGACGAGGCCGGGGTCCTGGGCAGCTCGGCTCTGTTCCAGGCCCACCGGACACCTTGCATCCCGCACAGCCTGTGACACGGGCTCTGAGAGGGCCGCGCTGTGGGCGTCCCGCTGGTCCTGCTCGCGGGTGGGCGTGGGGAGGCCATGGCCCAGGCCGCACTTCACAAGAGCCTCGGGGCAGCCGGCCTCGCGCGGTCCCCAGCCCTCAGCCGCGACGCCCGCCCCGACCTCCGGAGTCGGAGACGCACTCCCGACCCAGGGCAGAGCCGCCAAGGCCAGTGGGCCTGAGAAGCGAGGGTCCCGGGTGGTCTGAGGGCCGCCGCTGCACGCGGGAAGCCGGCAGGAGGTCCCGGCTGCACAGGAGGCACCCGGCCTGGGGCCTGTGCACACGGCGTCCCCGTGCTGAGCCGCCGCTGCCCTCAGCGCGACACCGCCCGCCAGTGGCTTTTCCGTGGCTCCTCAGCCACGGCCTGGGGGCGGCAGGCGCCGGGCTCCATCCGGGTGTCTGGGTGCACGGCGGCCGCTGACGGCGCTCTGAGAAGCACAGGGCTCCAGGCGTGACCCGACTCGGGGGTGCAGGACCCCCAGGCCTGAGCGCAGCCTGGGGCGCCGGGCTGGCCGCTTCAAGCTGAGCTGGGGGCTGGCGGGCGCCGGGCTCTGACGCCTCCTCTGTCCCCAGGCCTGGACGCCAGGCAGGCCCAGGTGGTCGTGCTGTCCTCCGGGACCAAGTGCATCAGCGGCGAGTACATCAGCGACCAGGGGCTGGCGGTCAACGACTGCCACGCGGAGGTGCTGGCCCGGCGGGCGCTGCTCCACTTCCTGTACACGCAGCTGGAGCTGCACCTGAGGTGAGATGTGCACGCGGGCCCCTCCACGCCGCGGTGGCCTGGCCCGTGGGCCTCCTGGGGCCACGAGCGACTGCAGCGGACGACCCGCCGGCTGCCCCCCTGCCGTTCCCGTAGCGACAGGCCTGGTCACGGGCCGCCGCGGCGGGTGGGTTCTGGAGCGGGCTGCCCCCCCCCCCGGCCCACAGAGGCCGCCTCCGTCCGGGTCCCCTCCCCCCAAGGACACTCGTCTGTCAAGGGGGCTCCCTCGCGACCCCCCACCCCGACACCGCACACTGGGGGCCGGCTTCCGCACGGGAACCCACATCGGGCACGTTCAGCCCAGAGCAAGCACGTCGGGCAGCGCTCCGGACCCTCCCAGCCGCCCCTGCTGATGGTGGCGGAGCTGCCGAGTGTCGGGGCCGCGGCCAGTGTTCCTGCAGCCCCGCGCCCCTGAGCACAGGGAGCCCGGGGACCCGCACCGCCTCCCCTCCCGCCCTGCCCGGCGGAGCCTCCTGAGAGCTGCTCGGCCAGGAAGCTTCTTCCATGGCAGGTGCGCGGTGTCCTCCTCCCGGACGCCGGGCGCCGGCTGTTCCCCGCCAGGCCGCGTCCTGGGCTCCCCCCGCCCCCACCGCCGCGCTCAGCTGCCCCCGGACGAGCCCCGTCCTGGGCCCAGCCAGCAGCTCCGTGCGTCCACCGGGCTGTCCTCCCGCCGGGGGCTCTCCCCGCCCAGCCCCCGTGGGACGCTTCCCGGACGCGGCCACGGGCGCAGGGCGTGGACTCTTTCTCCCGTTTCTTGCCTCCTCCTCCTCCACACCTGTTTGACTGGGGGTGGCCTGTGATGGCCCCGAGCAGCGTGCCCAGGGCGGGGAGCTGCAGGCCGTCCCTGCAGCGGGGGCGTCTCCCACCGCAGTAGGCTCAACATGACGTGTGTGGCCATGACTTTGCCGGAAACGCTGTCCTTGCGTGTCCTTTGAAGCAGCGGTCCCCAAGCCCACTCGTGGCGGGAACTCGGCTTGTGCAGCAGCCCCGCGAAGGGAAGGGAGGCCCAGAGGCGCCGAGCGGACTCCGAGGAGAGCGAGGCCTTAATGCGCTTAGCGCCTTTCTGCCCGAGCCGGGGTCTGCGTTCCTCCCCTGGGCCAGGCCGCTTGTGGGAAGAGAAGTGGACTTCTCTCCCAGTGTGGGAGGGCTTCTCTCCTAAATGTCCACTTGCTGGGTAGGAAATATTTCCCAGTACCCCTAACTCTGGACGGGTAGGAAATATTTCCCAGTACCCCTAACTCTGGACGTGTCACCCTGGCCCAGGCCGACGTGGCCCCCGCCCTGGCGGGGGTGGGGTGGGGGGTAATGGCTGCAGAAAGCCAGGCCCGGCATTTGCTGCAGGGTCCTGGAGCGGGGCGGGGGCTGGCAGCAGCAGGAGCGGAGGCAGGGAAGCAGAAAGGCTGGCAGGACGCCCTAAGGGTTTCCCGGGGAGAAAATGTCTCTTCTACAGCCTGTGTGATCTCAGAATCCATCACCAATGGGGCAGAACGTGTAAAAACAGCAGGGCCGGCAGGAAGGCCCCGCCTGTGGCTGGTGAGAGCGGGCCGGGAGGGGCCGCAGCCAGGCTGTCTGAGCCCAGAGGGAGCCTGGTTGCTGCCGTGGGCACAGCCGATGCAGATGTCCCTGCGCTGTCCCCAGCTGGGCCCTGCCACGCCCTGCCCTCGCCCCGCTCTCCTGAAACAAAGCCTGCTGCCCACGCAGCCACGTGGGCCCGGAGCAGACCAGGCCCCGGACCGGCCACAGACACAGGCCCTCGGGTTCACGCCTGCGGGGAGCTCGGCCCGTAGAGGGCGCAGGGCCTGAGAGCTGACCGCGGGAGGGTGGGTGATGCCTCTGCGTCCTGTCTGCTTTTACACGGCCCTGCGCCAGTCCAGCGGTTTTCCTGCGGGGGGTGAAGGCAAACGGAAAAGCCACCGTCGGGCAGCAGGGCCGGCGGGCTGACCCGGCCTGTCTCTGACCCAGCAAGCGGCGGGAGGACAGCGAGTGCTCCGTGTTCGTGCGGCTGAAGGACGGCGGCTACCGGCTGAGGGACGACGTTCTGTTCCACCTCTACGTGAGCACGTCCCCCTGCGGAGACGCGCGGCTCAACTCGCCCTACGAGCTCGCCACCGACCGTAAGAGCCCACCCCCGCCCCTCCACCCCAAACTCTCCCCCTCGGGCCGGGTCCAGCTGTCCTTCCGCTCAGAAGCACCTGCGGGGCCGGGCAGGCTGTGTCTGCAGCACGGGAGTGGCCTCTAGAACCTTGGCTACGATGTCATGTGTCCCAGAGAAGCCAGAGGTGTGGGAAGGCTCTTTAACTGCCCCCCCCATAGCAGGTCAGGGAGCCCCCGTGTCCAAGACAGAGGACAGCCTGCAGCAGAACAGACAGAACCGTGTGGGGGTGGAGAGGCTCAAGCTGCCCGCCTCTGCCTTCCTCTCCGACCTGGGGAGAGTCCAGTTCGGCTTCATAGCCAAGCCAGTGGCAGGTGATGCCAGTGGCAGGTGAAGCCGGTGGCAGGTGGTGCCGGTGGCAGGTGAAGCCGGTGGCAGGTGGGTGGCAGGTGATGCCGGTGGCAGGTGGTGCCGGTGGCAGGTGGGTGGCGGGTGAAGCCGGTGGCAGGTGGTGCCGGTAGAGTCGGCGACAAAGGCGGTGGGAGCTTTGAGAGCGGATGGCCACAGACAGCGTGTCCACTGCACGGCGACCCCGTGTTCCCGTGGGGAGGACGGCGTGGCCTCCCTGTGCCGTCTCAGGATATCAGCATCTCCCCAGGTGCCCTTAGGAAAGTCTACACTGACGCACGCCTGCATACACGCGGTGCACACGCAGACGTGCTCATGTCCACCCCCAGCAGCGGCGTGAAGCAGGTCTGGCATAGACGTGGGCCCGCTCTCGATCGAGACGTGGGCCCTCCTGGCTCAGGCTCCGAACCTGCAGCAGGAGCAGCCGACACATGAAGGCGTATCGGGGCCCTGACCCCCACCCCCGAAAGCCTCGCCCGTGCAGAGTCCCCTGACCAGGGGAGGAGAGAGAAGCGCTTTCCGAGGCTGCGATGGCGCCTCCACCACAGAGAAGGATGCAGGAAACAGCTCTGCACAAAGCCTCCGTGGACTTGACCTGTTTCTCTAACGCACTGGGGGCAGGTGCGGAAAAGTGCCTTCTGCTTTCACCGGCTGTCCTCTGAGCCCATGGCTCTCCCTCTGGGGAGCAGCTGGACAGAAGTGTCCCTAACAGCGTTCCCAGAACACTTCCAGGCTCCGCCCGGCTGCCCTTCCACACACCGCAGGCTGGCGGCTTACGAACAGTAGGTGTTTGTGTCTCATGCTGGGGTGAGGACTCTCCCTGGTTCATGGACGGCACCTTCTCGCCTGCAAGAAGTGGGGGGCTCTCTGAGGCCTCCCTCTTTTTTTTTTTTTTAGGGCCACACCCGCGGCATATGGAGGTTTCCAGGTTAGGGGTTGAATCGGAGCTGCAGCTGCCAGCCTACACCGCAGCCACAGCCACGCCAGATCCGAGCTGTGTCTGCAACCTATGCTGCAGCTCACGGCAACGCCGGATCCTTGAACCACGCAGCAAATGCAGGGCTCGAACCCTCATCCTCATGGATGCCAGTCAGGTTCGTTACTGCTGCGCCACGAGGGGAACTCTTCTGGGGTCTCTTTTACAAGAACACTGACCCCGTGGGGCTCCGCCCTCATGGCCACATCACCTCTTAAACCACCCTTTGGGGTCAGGGCTCAGCATCCAGGATGTGGGAGACGCAGACACTAGGCCGTGACAACACCCTGGGGAAATTAGCGGAGGACCCAGCCCAGCTGCGAATTGCGAGAGGGGACCTGCTGCGTATCAGAGAGGAGGCTGGGCCGGGGGACGCGGCAGCGTGGCAGGGGGCTCGGCCGCGCTCCCGGGCCCCAGGGTCGCTCAATCTGCTGGCACCTGGTCCCCACGTGCACCTGTGAGGCAGGCTGCTTGAACCATCCCTGCATTTTCTCCCCCAAGTCTGGCTTCGCAAAGACCCCGCTCTCTGGTTTCGCGAGGAAAAGTCCCTCCCCCGCCGGTTCCTGTGCCCAGATCGCGGGTCTCGTCCAGGCCAGCCCAACCCATCTGCCTGCCTGGCCCTTGATTCCAACCTGCAAAGCCAGTGGTTTAGAAAAACAAGCAGATGCGCCCTGGGGTCACCGCCAGACGCCAATGTCCTTTGTCTCACGGCGCTTTTAAGACGTGGCAGGCACGGCGAGAAGGAGCAGAACAAAGCGTTTTTCTCATTTTTGCTGCAGATGTGCCTGCAGAGATGAGAGAGCTGGCGCTCTCCCAGGGGTTTCGGCCGGCGCTTCTCCCAGGGCCCCACGGGCCAAGCCAGGCACCAGGCGCATCTGTCTCTCGGCTGCCTGCTCAGCGCTCGCCCCCGCCCCAGGCACAGCCGCTCAGGGGTCACTTCACTTTAGGGACACCTGGCTGACCTAGGGAGGGGCAGCCTGCCCGTGGCGCATTCCCACAGCATGTCGGTCCCTCTGCTGGGGTGGGGGGCTCAGGTGGCCGGGGCCCCCACCAGGGCGGAGGTGACAGCAACATTCCCAGAGTCAGCCTGCAAAAGCCCAGCCTCATGGCCCCATGGCCTCGGGGCCCGTGTTCCTGAACGGCCCGGGGAGCCCAACCCTGAAGGTCACGGCAGTGCCGTCCTCTCCCCCGGGGTGACCACCCAGGAGGAGCCCCCCTCTGGCCAGCATGGCGCCTGCTGGGTCCCCGTCCCTTGCGCCGGGTTGACGCTCACCGCCTCTCGGTCTGCCGGCGCCACTGGGCATCTGCGCGCTCGGCGGCCGTGCTGCTGCGCCCCGCCCTCTCCCCCGCGCCCCCCACGCCCCCCACGCCCCCGCAACAGGCGCCTGACGCGCAGGACCTGCAGACACACCTGCGCGGGGACGGCGGGGAGGGGCGCTCCGAGCAGAGCCGCCTCGCCGTCCTGCTCTGAGGGTAAAGGGAGCGCGGCCGCGGCGTCGCACCGCGAGCCTGGCCCGTCGTCAGCGGCCTCACAATCAGCCACCACCGCTCCGGGGACGCAAAGGACGCGTGCGCGACCACACGACACAAACTGCAGACGTGCTTCTCACGCTAGATAGCGGACGGGAGCGGGTCCTGCAAGACCCTCTCAGAGACGGTGTGAAAGTTAGAGTTTTACTCGGTGCTTAAAAATGCCACCTCCTTTCCTGACCCGTTTGGGGCTCTCCTTCCCTCACATTTCAGACAGATCTGTGCTCCCTCGGTGACTTCCTCGATCACCACCCGTCTCCATCTCCAGAAAATAAAATAGATTCTCTCCAGAAAATAAAATCCTACTTGGACACTTTTCTTAGGCACACAGCCCCACCCGCACCCGACCCTGACGTCCGTCTGCAAAGGTAAGGGGTCTGGGTGAACAGACGCCACCTGCGTGAAGAGCCCGGGGACACGGGGTGCCAGCCTTAGATGAGAAGGTGCTCACGGGCTGGGGAGCGTTTACACACCCAGGCAGGCAGGATTTTAACGCGTCACACCTCTGCCGTCTTGGCACACAGTAAATCCACTGCAGATTATTTAAGGTCAGTTCCCCCAGTTTCTGGCTGGACTGGCATTTTGTTCCGCTTGACGTGGCATTTTCAGCTCCCTCCTGCCTCCCGCAGTTAGGCAGGAAAGAGCTGGGGGTCGGCTGTGAGCTCCCCCACCCAGGCCCCAGGCTCATCAGGGAGCGTGCTGGAGAGGGCAGCGAGACCTGACACCCCCGAGAATAAACACTTCTTAGGCGCACTCTGGGCAGCTGGATCTTCAGGAAAAACGAATCTACCTGGAAACTTGAAGTTACTCCTAGAAACAGCTGTTACTCAAGCCAGGCCTCCAGGTTGCCACGCACTAACAGGCTATAAAGTCTGCTTTGTGGCAAGTCAGTTGCACAGAAGCCCTGGGTAAGAACTCAGAGGAGCCCTACAGTATGATAAGCAGCTTTCAGCGTCTGGAAAAGGGCCCGAAAGCTGGAGCGTGGAGAGGATGGGGACACTGCAATTACCAGAGAGAGACCGCAGGTACCACGTTCCCCGAGAAACGGCCCCACACAGAGGACTTCAGGGCCTAACACTGCGACCAGCTGTGGAAACTGCCAGTCAGGCCCCCTCCTCCCCTCGGTGCCACCTGCCATAAGAAGGTGATGTGATAAAAATCTCCCAGGACCACGTAAAAAGTCAGGTCAAACAAAAGTTTTGCTCAAGTATTTTTAAGTCGCGTGAAATATTTTATGTTCAGTTTTATCGTCGTCGTCATCTCATCATCATCACCACTGTCTCATTATTATCAACACCATCGTCAGTCATCACCTCACCGTCGTCATCGCCAAAACCGGTGTCACCACCATGACATCACCGCCATCGTCACCAAAACCGTCGACATCTCACCAGCATCAGCACCAAGGCGGCCAGCATGTCTGTCCTCACCGCTGTCACCGCCATCATCTCACCGGCATCACCACCGTCACCAGCGGCAGCACCGTCACCATCCTTTGATCCCAGTGCCATTTAAAGCTTCAAAGAAAAGATTCAGGCGCCACCTGAGGGAGGCCTGGACACTCTCTGGCTGTGGCCACCCAGGCTCAGTCCCTCGGTTCTTCCTTCCACAGATGATTCACAGGCCAGTCCAGACTGGCCTTCCTCACTGACCTGGCTGGTAGCACGGTCAAAAAGTGATTGGAAACCTCTCAAGTTTCCTTTCTCCCAGGAGTACAGCAGTTCTCCCAAGAGCTGGCCTCTAGGTACTATGGATGTGTAGTGAAAGAACTTCAGTTCTTGGAAACCATGAGAAAATATACTAGACACACCTTCGAGATCTGTAAGAAAAGGTACCCGTTGAAACCCAAACTTTTTTTATAATTTGGTGCCTTCACTGAGGGTAAATGAACAGAAATCCATTTCCACAAACTCTAAAACTTCCACAGAAAGGGTTCAAAGAATGAATCTAGTGTCCACCATGTCATCAGGGTTCATAAACGCTGGCGTACCACTCTGCCATGCTGCATATAATCTGTACGCAAAGCAGTTCAGCGTTTCTACAACACAATTCAGGCTAAATGTACAGAACTTCATTTGAAAGAGAGAAAGAAGGACGTTAATCTTGGCTTGTTCAAGCTAGTTCTGCAGGTAACCGCAGCGAGCGTGGGGGGACGGAAGGCGGCAGGCACACAGCCAGCCTGCGGGGGCCCCGCGGGGGTGTCCCCGCGTACGTGACAGCCGCCCTGCTCGCCTGCGCCCCGGGGAGAAGCGGAAGCACCGCGCCCGCTCACCCGTCCCGCTCGTTTGATCCTCTCCGCCTGCGAGGGCGCTGCCATCACTACCCCCGTTTTCAGACAAAGTAACTGTGTCACGGGGGCTTTAAGGAACTTTTCCAAAGGCTCTGCAACCAGGGGACAATGTGGCGGATTAGAGTCTAGACCAGGCTTGCCGACCACAGCTCTCAGCCGGGATCCCTCCCACCTCCTGTCTGTGTGGCCTGAGGACTAAGCATGTGCGGTTTTAAATGGCTGGAAAGGATGAAAAAACACCTCGTGACATGTGACAATGACAAGGGACCCAAACGTCATGTCGGCCAACAGCGTCACCCATCAAGGCGCTGCCCTGAGCGGCCTGTGCGTGGCTCAGCACTGGGGCGGCAGGCCCCGCGGGCAGAGGCGGCCAGTTGGCTGCAGGGCCTCTGACGGTCCGCGGCCAGCCCTGTGCCAAGAGCCGGCTGAGCCTGGCCCGACGCGGAGCCCTGAGCCCCGCTCCTCCCGCCCCGGCCCGAACGTCCACGGCCCACTGCCCCGTCCGCGGCCCCGCCTCCCGTCCACTCTGCCCGGGGCCCCGTGTCTCTGGCCGCCCGGCGCCCTCACGCACTCTTGTCTCCTAGTGACCAGCAGCAGGCACCTGGCCAGGAAGTTCCGGGGGCACCTGCGCACGAAGATCGAGTCCGGGGAAGGGACGGTGCCGGTGCGGGGCCCGGGCACAGCGCAGACGTGGGACGGCGTCCTGCTGGGCGAGCGGCTGGTCACCATGTCCTGCACGGACAAGATCGCCAGGTACGCACGCCTCTCCTCCGCACGGGGCTGCCCGGCCCCGCAGACACGCCGAGGTCCCGGCTGCGGCGGCCATGGGCATCCTGCCCCCCGCTGTCACCCTATGGGGCGCCTCTGTGACGGGGTGCGGGGTGTCAGGGCAGCTCGCCCCCCGCCCCCCGACGGTGCCGCAGGCCTCCTTCCTCCTTCCCTGGCCTGGGGGTGGGTGCCCAGTCACCCCTGGACGCCGCACACAGCTGTGGGCTGGCTGAGCTCCTGCACCGCTCAGCTCACAGCACGAGTCCCAGCCCACCCGCCACCCAGGAGAGCAGGGCCAAGCCGCCAGAGAGCAGGTGCACCCGGACCGGGGCGGCCCCGACCTGCACTCCGAGCTCGGCCTCCCCAGCCTGCAGCCGGGTGCACCGGGAGGCTCCGGTCCCTGTGCCACCGGCAGGCGTCCTCACTTCAGGACAAACAGGCCATTTCCTGCCCAGAGGGACGGCCAGTGACAGTAAAGCAGAGTACTGATCTCTGCACAAGAAAAGGCCTTTATAACTCAGCAGTTCTCACCCTGATGGGACTTGTGCCACCCTGAGGGCACCGGGTTTCTGAATTAACGCTGACTCCCTAGAAAAGCGAGGGGAAGTAATGACACAGAGTTAAATTTCATTGTCTCTGGGACCTTGAACTTTTTTTTTTTCTGGCCGCTCCCACAGAATATGGAAGTTCCCGGGCCAGGGATCAAACCCACGCCACAGCAGTGACCTGAGCTTCTGCCATGACAATGCTGGAGGATCTTAAACTTTAATGGACAGCAAGTTAAACTCGCTACAAAGCCTGCGTGCTACGGGCACGCACAGCTTCGTGAGGGTGCTCTTTCTAACAAATCTACTAGAAGTGCCACCACGGAGCTGGGGGGGGTGGAGCGCACGATGCTAACGATTCTAGACCACGGGCATCTCTAAGGTGCAACGTGGCTGCAGAGCTCAGCAAACAGACCGCCCGATGGAGGACGCTTTCGTCCGCTTGCTCTTCTGTCCAGTACGAAAGTGAGACGGGGGCTTAAGAACCATTCAGAGTAAAGGCCCTTCGTACACAAAGGCAGAGGGAGCTGAGGACACTGCAAGCTCTGCGTGGAGAGAAGGGCTGCGAGCGGGCCGTGCCTGCCTGCGGGACCCGCACAAAGCCTCCACCCGGGGCCCAGCCAGCTCAGCTCAAGAGCCCGTGTTTCCAGGCAGTTTGAAACGTCAGTTGTCAAATACAGCCGTCGTTAACAATTAAATCACGTAACCTCACGACTTAAGTTCCATTAGAACAAAGGCAGCAAGTGCGCCAAACGGCCCACATTTTGGGTTCATTATTCCACCGCAATTTACCGTATTTCTGCTCTGAAGTCATGTACACCCGTCGCGTCCACCTGGTGGAGACCTGGCCAGAGGTGCGCCCCGTGCATCCGGCCGCATCCGTGCCGCGGGCCTCCGTGCGGGCGGCCGACCCGCCACGGGGCTGGTATTCAGGGCAGGGAAGCGGGCAAAAGTGCCCGGTCTGCATCTCCCGGGCGAGAGGACGCGGGGAACCCGGAGCACTGCCACGATGAAGGCGACTGCGGGCGGGGCAGGAGGCGTCGGACTCGCACACGCCGCGGTGGGGCCCAGCCAGGGATGGAGTCGCACGGCCTGCAGTCCCGCCAAGACCCCGGTCGCATGGCGTGGGAAAGGGAAACAACACAGACAAAAGGCAATTTTGAAAGGCCGCAAACTCCCTTTTGCCCTTCCTGGTGCCAAAGCTAAAACCTTCCTCGCACCGTCCGTGAGTGTCGGGCGTGTCTGTGACCAACCACAAGTACAGGTCCCAGGTGGGCCCAGACCACGCACGCTTGGAACGCCCGTAACTCTGTTAACAGGCACGGTTTTGGCAGAGCAGCCGTGAACGAGAAAAGCTAGGCTGGCTTCTCTCATCAACCGCTTCATGAGACTTTTAGGTACTAAAGTGGCAACACACGAAAGAAAGGGTACGTTCAGCGAAGGCAGAGAGAGTGCGTCCACCAGAGGGCGCTGCAGCTCCGCGCACCCCCTCGGCCGCCGCGGAACGCGGCTCGGCCAGTCACGGTCAAGGACGCGAACAGCCAGCCCGCGCGCTGCTCCCACTCCAGGCGCTCGGGTACCGCTTCGGATCAGTGGCGCCGAGGCGACAGTAAGCCAGACCCCAGCAGCGGCCTTCGGAGTACGGAACTGCAGCAATAGCTACTGGAACCGTTTACGAAGTCACTGGTGAGACGGTTCACAGCGGAACACGTTAGAGCCTGGGCTCCTCCTGCGGCTCGGCGGCCGCGCAGCGCCCCGAGCCCCTTCCTGGAGCTCCGCCGCCGATAATCTGTCCCAGTTCCGTGCATGTCACCTCGTCTCCCATCGCCCTCTCCACGGGCCCGGACTAGCTGTAACCCTGCAGACACAGTCGCTGACTGTGCAGGGCCAGGGCGGTGGGCAGAGGCCCGCCCAGCTCTGCATGGGGAGGAGCCAGCCTGCCGCCTTCTCAGAGGCCTCTGTGTTTCTCAGGAGCGCCGCGCGCTGAGCAGAGGGCAGGCTTCTGTGGACGGTGCAGGGCCACACCGGACGCTTGGCAGAACTCACGCAGCCCAGCGGCCGGACAGGACCTGGCCCAGGACCGAGAGCGCAGACGGGGTCGCCCCTGCGATGGAGACTCCGGGCAGTGTCCCCAGGGGTCAGGATGCTCCAAGGGGAAAGGCCTCCGGGTCACGTGATGTCATTACTACCAAACTCACCTCGAAGACGAGGGAACTGGGGCTCAGGCCTGCTCCCCCAGGGTGGCCTGACGGCTTCCCGACTGCGCCGGTCCCAGGCCGCCGTGCGGGGCCGCGGGAGGAGCCAGCAGCTGGGAAGCAGCGCCTGGGACGTCGCCGTGCGCTGGGAGGCCGGGGAGTCTGACAGACCCGCGCCGAGCGCCCGACACGCCGATCAGACTCGGGCAGAACACACGGTCACAGAGAGAGCTTTCTACCCTTTGATGGAAAATGATACCCGAGGCCTCCACTGGAATACGCCAGCTACATTTTTTCCTTTAAAAACAATTTGATATTGACCCAGCAGAAAACAAAATCTGACTTCTTTTGTGCCAAAGAGTCATTGGAATTCCCAGGAAGATTCTTGGGCCATGAAAGTCTTTTGAAAGTGAGATTTCAGCCAAAAGGATATTTCAGCTAAAGCCCTGGAGCAGAATTCTGTGTTGCAGATGAAATCTGGTTCAAGCGCTCCAGACGGGAGAGCCGTGTGTGAACAGCTCCCTCCACAACCAGAACCAAACGGCAGGCAGAAACCGCAGCTTGGGCCCGACCGCCGGGACACACCTGCAGCTGCATAGCTCTGTGCCTCCCGGTGGACGGAAGGTGCGACGCGGCCGTCCCTCATCCCTGCGGCCGGAAACAGCCCGCAGGGCAGACGTCACTCCCTCGACGGCCCCCACTAAAACACACAACGGGAGACGCCTGGAGACGTGGGACAGCCCACCAGCCAGCGTCCCAGCAGACAGACAGCAGCAGCGCCCGGCCGTACGCGCGGCGACCTTGCCCACGGTTTTCCTGAAGTCGGGTGAGGTCGGGTCCTTGCTGCTTGGAGCAGTTTGCTTGCGGTCCAGCCCGGCGCTCAGGCTGCTTTTTGCGCCCTGAGGACGCGAGCGCAGGCGCAGTGCTGGGGCGCTTCCCGCTGCCGGCTCCTGGGTGCTTCCAAGGGTGCTCCTGGGTCTCGACCTCGTCACGTCCCTGGATGAAAGCCTTGTCCAAACCCCGAGTACCTGCGAGGCTACACTCACCAGGCGGAGCCCGGAGCCCGGACAGGGTAGACAGCACGTCCTCGAAAACCAGTGTCGGCGGGCCGCTCCCACGCCCCACAGCACGGGGCACGGGCTGAATGGCTTCCCCCAAGAGGTGCCTTGTCCCCATGCCCAGAACCAGGCAGTGTGACCGTGTGACCTTAGGAGGTGGGATTAAGCCCAAGACGGTGGGCAGAGGCGGCTCTGAACGCAGCAGAGGCCGAGGGGCCCTGGGGTCACACAGACACACAGGGGACAGCCATCGGACTGTCAGGGAACGCCGGGCACAGAGGCCCAGGAACGGCCCTTCCCCAACCCCTCCTTCAAGATCTCTGCCTCCAGGGCTGGGGGTGGACTTCAGTGCTTTCAGCCCCGTCTGTGGAGTCTGGGGACCACCACGGCCTCGAGGGACGTGGGATTCATCAAGCCCGACTCGTGTGGGCTCAGCAAAATTACAGAATCAGATACAGTCACAGTGAAACCTATTCTTAAAATGCCCCCATCCCTCCCAGGCTGGCACGGATGGAGCGAAATTACGTGGGTTGTTCAGCAACCACGATGTCCAGGAAAGCTGGCCTGCAGAAGCACGGGCTAAGGCTGTTTATCACACCAGCGGGCAGTGGTGTCTCCGTCAGCTCAGAGATAAGGCAGACCCAGCCCTGCCCCTCCCCAAGCCAAGGACGCGACAGGTGTCACTGTGCGGCCCACGCGCCTGGAGACACGCCCTGGGTTTCTGGCTGTGAGAAGCCGATCTGAACTGCCACTAACAGGCCAACACCAGACTCTGGAGGGGGCGTCAAACCAGGGAGGGGGTTTTGCTCTTGTCTCTAAGAATCAAGATTTGAGTGCATATAAAAATCTAAATCTTCTGGAACTAATGTCCCTTTAGATATGGTTTCTAATTTTAAGTACCTGAGCTTGATTATTGATTGCAGTGTGTCTTTAAGGGAACAGATTAACACTTTCTCTATAAAAATGAACTGTAAAGAGTTACGGCTGCTCCCTGGGGAACGGGCACCCGGCGTGGGCTGGCAGACCCAGGCTGGGGAGAGTCCCTCCCCGAGCGTGGGGCTCTCGTCCCCGCCTCCTGTCCACCGGGAGACCACCCCCAGGTTCGCTGGCCGCCAGGCGGTTCTACCTACAGCTGAACCTCAAGACGCACAACTGCTCTGACCAAACACCCAGCCCCCGTCCCGAGCGTGGTTCAGAACCACTCCTCCTCAGAAGACCGTGGCCTCCCCTGCAGCCTTTAGGGCACCCTCCCGTAACCTCCAGTGACAGAAGCCTGATTCAGCCATGCTTCTGCACTGAGATGGTGGTGACAGCGCTGGGAGGCAGCTCGGATCCGCGCCGGCCGCGCCCCCCGCCCCGCCCACCCGGCCCGGCCCCGCCCACCCGACAGGACCCGGCCCC
>PVHT021183708.1:833766-870874 GCA_004024745.2 Catagonus wagneri | reverse complement strand
GGGGACGGGAGGGGGAGGGGCGGGGGGAGACCGGCGGGGCCTGGCTGCGTGGCTCTGAGCACCCCGGGCTTCTCCTGGTGCCCGATCGCCACGACCTCGTCCGCAGCTCCCAGCGTGGGCAGCTGCCACAGCGATCACTTTAGAGAAAAGGAAGGAGCCGACACGGACGGAGCGGCGCCGGGCCCTGCCAGCCCGTGACCGGGGGAAGGTGACCGGGTGACTGTGGTCGGCAGCAGGCTGCGCAGGCCGCAGACGCAGCTGTAGTGTATTCTGCCCCCGAAGCCCCCGGAGGGTGGTGACGCCAGGACAGGGGAAGGACGCTGGGGCCGCAGAGAAGGATGAGCGTCCGGGGAAGGCCCCGGGCCGGCTGTCACTGGACACAAGGCTGGCTCCTCGCGGGGCGTCAGCCGCAGGTCCCCAGGGACCCAGGGCTCTCCACCCCGAGGGGCGCTGCTGTGGCCCGGTCAGGGCCCCACCACCACCCAAGCGCGCCTCCCCTGGGAGCAGGAGGCGGAGGGAGCCGAGCGCGGGCGGGCGAGCGCGGGCGGGCGGGGGTGGGGAGCAGCCCCAGGGGAGTAGCCCCGAGGGGGAGGGGCGCCAGGGTCGGGGGAGCTCCAGGGGAAGCCAAAGAAGGTGTCAGGGGTGCTTGGTAGCTTCTGCCTAAATATCCTGCAGCATCTTGGACGGAAAAAAACACGATCCCAAGGTCCTTTTCTGCTCACACTCGGGTGACCCCCCCCAACTCGACCAGGGCTCCTGCCATGGAGGGCACGTGGCCAAGGCCAGGGGAGGAAGGTGCAGTTGGCCAGGAGGATTAGAAGAGCCCACTCACGACCCCTGTTCAACTACTGTGTACCCTCAGACCTCTCCTTTCTACTGGGTTTTTTAACTCTTCAACCAGACTGGACCCCTGGGGGCTGTTGGTGCATAGCCAGGCATACAGCAGGTACCCCATAAATGGACAGCCGGGCATGCAGCACGTGCCCCACAATGGCACAGTCTCAGACGGCCTTTACATGGCTCCACAGGTTCGCTGGTCCAGGAAACAAACGGGCAGAGCTCAGTTATTTAGCACGGACCTGGCACAGCCGTACATCCGGGTGAGCCACTGGCCTGACCTAGCTTCAGTGGAACGAGGGGACCCTGGCACCAGCGCCGACGGGCGGTTCCCATGCCCCCACCCCAGGCCCACTGGGTCCCCCGGCCCAGGAGGTTCACGCGTGCCTCTTTGGTGCCTGTCTTGACAGGAGTGACTCAAGCCGAGGCGCGCCAGCCCGGGAAGTCGCCCCACTTCAGCGTGAACTGGGTGGCGGGCTCGGCGGACGTGGAGGTTATCGACGCCACCACTGGGAAGCGGAGCTGCGGCCGCTCGTCCCGGCTCTGCAAGCACAGGCTCTCTGCCCGGTGGGCACGGCTCCACGGCAAGGTGGGTGGGCTGGCTCCCTGGGGCCGCTGGGCACGGGGAGGGGCCCAAAAGCTCGGCCAGGGCAAGGGCGACCGGGAAGCAGAAACTGGCCTTTGTCCTTATCCCACTCCCCACGAACTTCGTACGTGGCCGCTCCGTGCGAGGCCCCCCGCCAGCTGCAGGGTGGAGCTGTGGCTCCAGAAATAGGTGAGAAAAGGCGCTTATGGAGAACCGCTGTGGCAGCACAGGCTGCGAGGATGCTTCCGAGTCGATGCTCTTGCAGCTCAGAGATGAGGACACGGTGCTCACGCAAGTTAGTTTTCCCCCAGTCCCACGGCGGTGGGCGTCAGGCACCGGCTGGCCAGCGACCCGAAGGCTGGCCTCCCAGCTCCCGCCCCGCTCGCCGCGCCCAAGCCTGGTCCTGCCCCTCGGGGCCCCCCGGAACCTGACTAGCAAACAAGTTTCTGTCTTTCAGGTGCGCTGGCGGGGAGACTCGAAACCGCCACCCCAGTTTGAACCCCTAGTCCTCCCCCGAACGAGAAATGCCACAGCTCCTGTTCCTAGTGTGGGCAAGTCATGTTTATTTTCCCACTTCTCCTGAAGCGAAGTCTCCCACCAGGCAGGCTTTCCGTGACCCACGGAACTGCTGTGGAACCCGGAGCTTCTGCAGCTCCTCCCCTCACCAGCAGGTGAGAGAGAAAGAACGGACGCTCCCCCGTCACAGCCTCACTGAGGCATCGGTGACCTAGACACCGAGTAGTGCTCGTGAGGTGTACAGCCTGCTCCTCTGGCCCGTGAGAACCGCGGCGGCTGACCAGGCGACAGCCGCACACCCTCACCAGCTGTGTGGCGAGGGGCGTCTAGGATCCCCCTCCGAGCAAATTCTGAGTCCACGTGACCGTCGGGCTGCTTTTCCACTTCAAGGCGGAGAGAAGGGAAAGTGGCCGGCGGGGCCAGGAGCCACTGCCTGCTGGTCAGGCTCCCGGCTGTCCTGCCGGGCTGGGGGCCACTTCCCGGGGGCTCACCTTCCTCTCCCGCTCTGTCCCACAGCTGAGCACACGGATCCCAAGCCATGGGGACGCGCCGTCCCTGTACTGCGAGGCCAAGCTGGGGGCCCGCACCTACCAGTCCGTCAAACAGCAGCTGTTCCGAGCGTTTCAGAAGGCGGGTCTGGGCACCTGGGTGACGAAGCCGCCGGAGCAAGACCAGTTCCTGCTGACTCTATGAGGCCCGGCCCGGACGTGCGCGCGTGCGTGCGCCGTGGCGGCGCGGATCCGTGCTGTGCGTTCATCTCCCTTTGGTGTTCCAGAAATAACGCGCGTCCAGGGCCCGGCTGAGTTAGGGATGCGCGGCTTCTCTGACGGCTCCCGGGCCGCTAGGACCCAGCGCCCACCCTACCCACCCGCGCGTCACACGGCTCTCCTCCTCCACGCGTCCTACGGCAGGTTTCCACTCGAGCTGGAGGGGCTGGGTGGCCGCCTTGAAAAGCGGTGCCAAGGTGCTGCCGTGAGAAGCAACCAGGCCCAACCCGCTTCCCTCCCGCCACGCACCTGCCAAGCACAGGGCTCCCGCACAAGCGAGTTCGGACAAGCCTCCGTGAAGGGAGAAGCCACGGGCGCCCCCCGGAGAAGCCAGTGAGGACGTGCTCCCACGGTCACGGCTCTTGAGTTTCACTCCACCCCCTTCCCGGAGGACCTGGGCCGCGTGATGTTACAGAACCGGCACAGGGCGCCAGGGAACGAGGCTGTGCTTGCAGAGCGAGGGACCTGAAGCACCCGGGCCGAGGCCTAGGACGGGAAGAAACCGCCTCCGTACCCTGGAGGGTCACGGACGTCAGCCCCGGCCCGGGGAGCACGCCGGACACGGCTGCTTCTCGGGCAGGTGAGGACCCAAGCGCCGTGATCGAGGTCCAAGCTCGAAGGGTCCCCCGGGGAGATGAGGACACCGACCAAGTCCTTTCTTTGAACTAATTCTACCGGAAAGCAGCACAGAGCTCAGCCTCCCTTCCAGCCACGGGGCCTCCAGAGGCCCCCACCCTGCACGACAAGAAAACCCACTGAAAGCGGCTATGAGAGTGCAAGAGGCAGGATTCTGCCACCTCCAGGTCCCGGCGCAGAGCGGGGCACGGGCGTCTTGGGGTGGGCGCGGGACCCCAAGGCCATTCACGCAGCCTCTGCAACGTCCCTAGGGTCACACAGCTTGAAGAGTTTCACCACCAAGAACTCACTTCTGGCCCCTGCTGCTGGGTAGCCGGCCTTCACTCCTCCAGCTAAAAGTCTCTGAGATGCATCCCGCTCGACTGGGAGGCTTTGTGGCAGCCGCTGGAGCACGGGCTTCCTGGTGAGACTCCCAGCTGCCCGCCCGGGGGCGAGAACAAAGGGTCCCCCTCAACCCAGGAAGTGCCGGCGGGGCGCTGAGCTGCACACAGTCAAGTGCGCGGCACAGACCTCAGACCTCCTAACTTGGGGCAAAGGTGAAACAAAACGAGTGTAGGTGTTTGTTACAAGAGAACAGGAAACAGATGCTAACTGTGGAGAGGGGAACTTTTCCTGGGGTTTAATATAGAGTCAAACTTACCAGCAGAGTTCCTTGAGGACGCAGGCACAACCTCCGGGCAGAGCTTCGAGTCTGAAACTGGTAAAGCTTGAAAATGCTTTTGCAAAAAGATGGCTCATACTAATCTTTCATAAAATATTGAAGAAATAAAATCTTAATTCAGTGCGAAAGCTGGGACCAAAAGCTCAGTTTATGTTTCTGACCCTCTGACGTGTCAGTAGGGCGGAGCTCAGAGAAGCCAAGGCCTGGAGGCTGGTGGTGCCTGGTGTGTCCACCCTCTGGACGCTGGTCTCTGACAGCTGGAGGCACCGTGGAGGCCTGGCTGAAAGAGGGCCGGAAGCCCAGCTCACGGCGCTCTGAGCTGCTGCTGTGTCCCCGTGCACGGGGACCAGCTCCCTCCGCAGTGGGGCGGAGGCAGGAGACGTGCGCTGGGCCAGCCGCCCACAGGCCCCATGTGCACGGCCCTCGGGACTTGTTTGGGGGCTTGGATGGCGCCCACCCGCCCACGGAGTCTGGGTCAGGCCACCTGTTCACTCTGGTCTAAGGCACCAGCTGTAGGAACCACCCAGGCGCCCTCCACTAGGTGTCTGCTCTGCAGAGCGCCACACCCTAACGGCCCCACCCCCACGAGCGCCACGTGGGGACCCATCCGTGGGGTCAGGGGATGCTTCTCAGGAGAGGGAGGCTCTGCAGGAGGCCTGCGCGAGAGGAGCCTCCCCGGCGCAGTGGCCTGGCCGTCCAGGGCCTAGAGATTTGCCAGGGGCGCTGGTGCGGGTGAGCGGGAAACAGGCGTGGAGCAGCGGAGGAGGGACCCCAGGCGCAGGAGGGCGGAGATCCAGCCGGGAGCAGGCTGGGTGGATCAGAGCCCGAGAGGCGGCGGTCCCCGGGGCTCCACTGTGCACCTGGAGCAGCTGGCGGGCTCGGCTCAGGTCGGCACAGGGACAGGTGCATCTCACTCTGTGCCCAAGGTCCCCAGGGGCCACCACGCCGAGGCAGGGCCACCCGCATCCTCTCATCAGGAAAAGCAGGTGAACCAGCGTCCAGGGGAGCCCTGGGCCCTGCCACCTGCCTGTGAAGAAGACGAACACCTGGAGGAGGCCGGCGGCCGCATCTCAACACAACCGCCCCGTCCCCCTGCTCCGTGCTCACGCCCGCCCTCCGCCGCCGGACCCAGCCCCTCCGCCCCCCAAGCGCACGGCTTCCCGCGGGGGCGGGGGCGGGGGCGGGACCGGCGCGGGGAGCGGCAGGAAGCGGCAGGTCCCAGGGCGCCCCGCACGCAGATTCAGGCGGCTGTGGACGCAAGTTACCGCGTAGGGTTTCTTGGGGGTTTGCTTTTGCCGAGCAAAGGATCTGCGGGTGTACACCTGTTCTTTCTTTTGTTCCTTTGTCTCCGCCTGACCATCTCACCGCTCCCACGCACTGTCCGTCCGCAGAAACGTCAACTTGAGTTACTGTTCAAGCAAATACATTTTCCCCACAATTTCTTTTTCACGGGATTCTGTTCTTACCAATAAAGTGAAATGCTTTTTCTTTTTGCTACAGTGTTTATCGCGTCTGAAGAGCCATAAATAGTAACCACACATATATCAATGCCCAGAATAGTATATTTTGATGAAATCCTATTTTTAGATTAAAAATTTCAAGATGTGTCTATAGTATATTGTTTGAAAAAATTAAAAAAAAACATTTGAAACCTAAATAGACATTTTTAATTCAAAGAAACTTCTATACCCCTTTTTTAAGAAGCCATTCTAATGAAATCATCTAATTGGGCCCCAATACAAGAAACGCCACTTTCTAAAAAGACCAAAAGGACGTTGGGGAATTCTTTCTTTTCACGTACCACGACGTGGCTGCTGCGACCTCTTTTGGCGGAAGTCTCATTCAGGCTTTGCTGGTTCCCACACCCCGCTCCCGCGGTCTGCAGAGCCCCTCCCTAACCCAGCCCAGGACGGGGAAACCCGGTGCTGCGTGCCTGGAGGGACTGTCCCAGCTGCGTCCTTGCGGACTTCGGAGTTCGTAGGTGGAGTGAAACAGCGAAAGCTCGGTGCTCCTGGAGGGGCTGGGGTGGCCCCGCCCCGCCCCCGGGGTCCTGCCGGCGGTAGACGCCTGGAGGTGGGGGGCGGGGACCCCGCAGCCGCCGGGGCGCCCCCCGCCGCTGTCCGCGGTCCAGGCTCACTGGCAGAACAGCTGGGCTGGTTCTGGGACCCCAGGAAGCTCTTGGCTCCCAGCCAAACTCCCCACAAGTTCTGATCAGATGGAATAAAGGATGGCGGAGGGAGACAGGAAAACAGAGACAAGAGGCAGGATGCGGGCCATCCGCAAGAGGGTTCTGCAAAACTGGAGCAGCGGTGCCACTGCCACCGTGGCCGGCCGGCACCCCAGGCTGCCTCTTCTTTCTCTAGGTCCCCGTCCCCGCACCCTAAACCCCGCATTCCTGGTAGGACCGAGTCCAGTGCCCTGAGCCCCACTCGGCTGACCTGTGGTCGGGTCCTCACTTGGGACGAGGAAGCCCCTGCTGTCCTGTGGCTTCTTGTCTGGAGGATCTGCCAGCATCCCTTTAGGCCCCTGGCGCCTGTCCAGCCTGACCGCCCACCAAAAAGGACACAGAGGCCACAGCTCTAGAAACTGAGACCAAACCACATCAGTCCTGCAGGGCAGTGCAGCCGGCGGCGGTCCCGGACAGGAACACCAGGCTCCCAGCTCATCTCAGAGTCAAAGCTGGAGGGAAGAGGCGCCCTCCAAAATGAAGACAGTGACCTGGGCTCTGGGGCCTCTTTTCAGGCAGGCCCTAGATTTCTACACCCAGCAGTATCCGCATCAGTAAAACAGGAAGAAAAGACTCTCCCAGCAGTGCCCAGTTAATATTCAGCATTTTTTAAGCAAAATGAACTTAATAGCAAATTCTTAAGTATGTACATGAAAAGCACGATTGAATGGCACTATTGTACCAATGTGTGTACATTTGTAATATTTGTAAAAACAATCCAAAACCTTAAAATATGAATTTACATATGTTAATTTGCCTCTAAGTTCTGTAAACTGCACTTCAGTGAAATCTGATAAGTGAATGTTTCTGTTAAGTAAATAAAAATATCCAGTACCATTCTGCTTTCTTGGAGTGTTGGGCCTTTGTCATCAAGACAAGTTTAGGGGTTTGGAGCCCACAGAGGCTCTGCGCCCTCGAGGAAATGGCACAGCCCACGACGAAACCCTTGTCTTCTAACGACGTGCACAGATTCCGGCCATGAGGACTTACTGGAAATGAACCACGCAGGGGATCACAGGGTTGGGAGCGGAAAACCCTGGCGGATTTTGCCTGGTTTCCTCACTGCTAGGCCCTGCTCCCCCGGTGCCCAGGGTGCCCCCAAAGGAAACCAGGGCCTGTTGGGTGCTTGGAGAAGCGCTGCAAAGACTCGAGATGCTCTGGACAGCCCCCCAAGTCTGTATGTGAGGCGTAGGCACGGCCAGCGTTTTCCTGCAGAACACCGAGCAGAGAACACCCAGAGTTCAGCTGTCCCCCAACGAGGTCGGGTGCCCTCCCTGGGCGGGCGGGAGGGACCGTACTATGTCACCTGCCACCCCAGGCCTGGAGCAGAGCTACAGCACGCGCAGGCTGGGCTGCTGTGGTTCCGGGCCGCAGGTGAGCTGTTTGAAAGCAGCCACTGTCCCAGCAGAGTCTGAGATCCTAACACACATTCCTCCAGCAGGGGTGGGGGCCTCTCACACGCTCTTGTCTAGACTCATTTCCCACCGTGCACACGGAGAGCGTGAGAACTCGACGAGGGGAGGTGGGGGAAGGCGGGTGACCTGCGCTTCCTTCACCCTCAGGTCAGGGGTCGCGGGTCAGGGGCTGGGCAGCTTCCAGCCTTTCAAGTCTTTCATCAGCTGCCCCAGTAGCGAGGACACTTAGGGCCACACCTGCCAGCACAGACCCGGAAGCATAAACAGGTCGACACGGAGCTCCAATCGTGGCTTGGCAGTAATGAACCCGATTAGTATCCATGAGGACGCCAGTTCGATCCCTGGCCTTGCTCGGTGGGTTAAGGACCCGGCGTTGCCGTGAGCTGTGGTGCAGGTCGCAGACACGGCTCCTATTCATCCCATAGCCTGGAAACTTCCATATGCAATGGATGAGGCCCTAAACAAACAAAAGTAAAAACACAGCGTCGACGACCCCACTGTGACATGCCTCGGAAGTCACCTGTCCCACTCCCCCCCCCCGCCTTGAGAACTGGCTGTCCAGTGGCGGTTGGTCAGAAGACTAAGAGCTTTTTACAGCCTCCCAGACGGTCCGCGGTCCCCAGCGCTGCCTCCCACGTGGCCCGCCCCCGGCTCCCGGTAAGCTCTCTACACTGAGTGGGCCTGTGTCTCGACCAAACCGTTCTCCCAGCCTGGCTCACCTGCAGCACAGTCTCATTTCTTACCGTATTTTTCTTTCTTGCTGAGAGTTCTCTTTACGAAATAGGAAGTTTAGGATATAACATCTCAGTAAAAGGTTTCAGCTGAGTTCATTTCCTAAGGAAAGTACCGGACTCTGCAGGTTTTTGGGTGCACACGACGGCTTAAGGTCAAGGGCCAGGCCAGGCGCCGACCTGTCACCGCCGTGTCCACTCGGGTTCCTTTAGTGGCTAACCGGATGACCATGGCGGTGACCTCCCAAGCCAGCTTCCTGGAAAAGCCTTTTCATCATCAGCAAAGAGGAAGCATGAAGGAGCCCTGGCGACGAGGGCCCACCCAAGCGGCCACATAAGTCGCTCAGTCTGGGAGGGAGGAGCGGAGCTGCCAATGTCCACAGAGGGCCCCTCCCCAGTGTGCAGAGCTCGTCCAGGTTGTTTCCAAGGTCAGTGCTTGGCCAAGCCGAGATGAAGGTGAAATTCCGGCCGCCGCCTGGACGGCAAAGGGACCGGCCGGGGGTGGGGAGGGGAGGGGAGTCCCAAGAGAGCGGCCGCAGGGGCCTCCGCGTCTTCCCAGCAGGAGGGCAGCCGGAGGGCGGCGAGCAGACAGCGGTCTGCCGCCAGGGAGCCGCCCCGCGGGACGGCGCGGCTTGGACCAGTCGGCTCGGCTCGGACTGGCAGCCTCCGCCCACTGACGGTGCCACCTGGTTTTTAACCTCTCTTCCTCGCAAACATCCAGACCTACACCCCGTCTGCCTCGCGCGGCTCTGAAGGCGAGCGCCCGCCTGTGCAGGGTTCCCGCCGCCCTCGCCCTCCAGCCACGCGGCGCCGCACAGCGCCCGCTCCGGCTGCTCCAGCGCAAGGACTGCTCCGCACTTGGAAGGAAAAGGCGCTACCGCCGCTGGCCGTGGCCCCTCCAGGAAGGGACCCAGGCGGCCTGCCCGCCGGCCGCTTGCCAAGGACCCACCACCCCGAGGGGCCCGCTTCACACCAACTTCAGCACCAGGAAGACGCACTTTCGCCCAGAGCCCTGAGCGAAGCGCGGCTGCCTCTGACCCCAGGCCCCGTCTTTCAGGAACAGAATCTCTTCTGACCGATAACGAAGGACCGTGTCGGGGCCGCAGCGTGCTAAGCCCGTCGAGGGGAAGGCGTACGCCCCTAAACCGACGGCCAAATGACAGCACTGGGGAAGGCCTTGGGCCCGGAAGTCTGCCCCCCACCGCCTCCAGGAGGGGACGCGGCCGGCTCTCTCCGGGTTCTTCATCACCACGTCTACCGAGCCTTGCTGTGCACAGGCGCTCTCCTCCGTCCTCGGGGATAATAAAAAATACCCGCCATGATCTCTGGCCCCAAGGAGCCAGCGGGCTATTTCGTTGGCAGAATCGAACACAAAGCAATTTCAAAGGAAATTAAGCGGCGTCTACAAGCAAGAGTTGTCGCCGGGTGGGACATAATTAGCAGCTGGCCGGCAGTCTGTCCATCAAAGCAGGGGCCGCAGAGCAGGGCGAGGGGCAAACCCACGCCTGGGGGGCGCAGGGCCAGAGGCCCCCGCCCCGGCGAGCGGAGAGCACAGCGCCCCTACGGGCAGCAAGGGGAAGTGCAGGCCTCTGGGAGACGCTGGTTTCTAAAGGCGGCGCTTGGACATCAGGGAGCTGAGGGCGGGCAGTGGGGAGGGTCCAGGGGTTTGCAGATGAAGTCACCCACGCTGTGAAGGCACCGGACCTGGCACATCCGCCGCCCTTCCTGACCAGGCTGCACACTTGCGGCTGGACCGGGGTGGGGGTTGGGGTTCAGGGCAGTCTCAAGGACAGGTCTGCAGCGAGGCCGTGGCTGGTGGAGCCAGACCGCAAGCCCCGCCCCACCCCCGCCTCCCGGAGGAGAGCAGCCTGCACCGAGCTGGGTTCCGGCCCCTGGGCCGTGAGGCCTGCAAAACGCCCACAAGCCAGAGAACCAGGGCGGCGGGGGACCCTGGTGTCTGAGAGCTGGGGGGGCCGGGGCAGCAGCGCACAGCGCGGCCGGCAGGCCAAGGGACAGGAGACCGCGAGGCGGGCGCCCCCCGTGCCTGGGCCGTCACACCTCTGGACCTGATCAGGGAGCGCCTCGGGGAGGGGCAGCACAGAAGGGGGCTGACGGGGGCTGACGGACGCCCCCAGAGGCACAGCCACTGCCCCCGGGGCCCCAGGTGCCATGTGGGCAGAGACCCACCCCAGGTGAGGGGTTATTTTTTACTTTTATTTTTTGCAGATTTAGACAAGCTGATTCTAAACCGTTTATGAGTTAAACGATCCAGTCTGCTGCTCTCAGACTCAGTCCTTGGCCTGGGAACTTGCATGTGCTGCAACGTGCGGCCAAAAAGAGAAATAAAATCAGACAAAGATGAGAAAGCAAAGGAATCAGAACATTCAAAACAATTCTAAAAAGGTTACAGTCAAAGGACTCATATTACCCAGTTCAAGATGTCATTCAAAGCCAGGGCGGTCAGAATGACGTGACGCTGATAAAGACAGACACACGGGTCAGGGAGAAAAAGAGATCCAGACAAATCACAAACGTGGTGCAGGCGGCAGACGCGGCTCGGATCCCGCGTTGCTGTGGCTGTGGTGTAGACCGGCAGCTGCAGCTCCGATTTGACCGCCAGCCTGGGAACCGCCACATGGCGCACCCGCGGCCCTAAAAAGCAAAAAAAAAAATGAAGTTCCGAGGGATAACTCTCACAGGAAACATTTACAGTCTTTACGGAGAAAGTTACAAACCTTTACTGAGAATCATTAAGAATTTAAAAAGGCCTAAATACATGAAGAGAGATCCCAAGTCCGTGTCTGGGAACATGTCAGTTCTCACCGCACTGATCCCCAGACCCAATGAAATGCCAACAAGAAATCCCAGTAGGCTTCTCTGTTTTAAATTCTAGGCTTGCCCTCCTAGACACAAAGACCCCTATAAAGCTCAATTAATTAAGATATTGACACGACACTGACAGACACTGGAAGGAACAGAGACCCAGACAGAACGAGATCCACGTGCACACGGGCTCCTGACAGAGGACGGAGGCTGGGCCGCGCGGCTCACCGGCGCTGGGGCACCCAACACTCACACGGAAGAGGTGGGACCGCACGGCCGTCTCGCGCTGTCTGCGAAGGCGCGCCCGCCGGCAGTGCTGCTCCGAGTCCGAGAGCTCCAGGGTTCACAGAGAACCTCCTTCAGGACCCGGGAGCAGAAGGGCCGCTTAAACAAGGGCCCGAGATAACACCTACAAAGGAAAGGACTGAGCCGTCTCACAGTTTTAAAACCTCTGTTTACAGCCACTCTGCGGCTTCAGGCACAACATGTCCAGTCCACAAGGGGTCGCTGATGAGCCAGAAGAAAAGCGCAACCCAACAAGGAACAGGACAAAAACCAAAGGGGGAGAGAGGTCAGAGGAGGAAGAGGCCGAGGGCAGGAAGCCCGAGAAGACCCCAGGCTTGCCAGCAGGAATCACGGCAACGCCTCAAGAGATGCGGCCCGGCTGCCAGGCTGCAAGGAGGCCACTGGGCGCGGCCCGGCCGGTGTCACCGCTTGTCAGCTCCGCCCGCCCAGCTGACTCGGGGACGCGGGCCCTTCTGCGGAAAACGCAAAGGCGGCCTGGTGACCGAGCCGGCTCCGCGGGCAGCACACCCGCCCAGCTGGCACCCCGCGTCCGGGCCACGGCCGCCTGGGAGGTGGGCCGCTGCCCCCAGACCCCGCGAGCTCCCAGCCGACAACGGGCAGCACCGGGAGGCGTGGACAGCAGCCCCCCCACCCCAGGGTGGAGGTCGTCCCCTCACTGTGGTCACACAGCCCGTCTCGTCGGCGGGGCAGCCAGGGCCTCGCCCTCGGGCAGAGCCAATCCAGGCAGCCCAGACGTCCCCACGGCCGCGTCCCACGGCTGACGTCCCCACGGCCCACGTCCCCAGAGCAGACGTCCCCACGGCCCACGGCTGCGCCGTGTCCCCAAGGGTGAGTCTCTAAGCAACACGTGGGGCGAAGGGGCCTGTGGTGAGATTCCATCCACCACGTCCTCAGAGGAGCGTCCAGGCTGCCAGGGCTGAGGGTGAGGTTCCCAGGAGGTCAGGAGGGTGACAGGTCATAACCGGGACGGGGTCAGAACGGGGTCAGGCTGGGTCCCGGTGACTTTCTAGGTCGTAACCCCCCCCGGGCACTGTCCCCGTAAATGCCGCCGGACAAGCCACCTGTAGTCAGACGCGGAAACTAAAGGCACTGCTGTGCAGACAGGTGGTTTTGCTTTTTTTGCTGTTTTTTTTTTATATGTTTGTTTGTTTGCTTTTTAGGGCCACACCCACAGCATATGGAGGTTCCCAGTTTAGGAGTCAATTTGGAGCTAGAGCCACTGGCCTACGCCACAGCCACAGCAATGTGGGATCCAAGCCGCGTCTGCAACCTACACCACAGCCACAGCAATGCTAGATCCTCAACCCACTGAATGAGGCCAGGGATCGAACCTGCAACCTCATGGTTCCTGGGAGGATTCGTTTCCACTGCACCACGATGGGAACTCCAGACAGGGTGAGCAATGACATTTCTAGGAGCTTTTGTTCTTTCATATTCTTTGCTAATGTCACTATTAGCACAGTGGCACTCACAGCGCGAGGTGGCCGGCTGCGGGCTGCCCTGGCCGCCATCTGGAGCGTGCACTGTGGCTGCAAGGCCCAGGGAGCTGCTGCTGCATTTTATTTCTTTATTTTGTTTTTTTGTCTTTTTAGGGCCGCACCCACGGCACATGGGAGGTTCCCAGGCTAGGGGTCTAATCAGAGCTGAAGCCGCCGGCCTGCACCACAGCCACAGCAACACAGTATCCGAGCCGCGTCTGCAACTGACACCACAGCTCATGGCAACGCCGGATCCTTAACCCACTGAGCAAGGCCAGGTAGTGAACCCACAACCTCATGGTTCCTAGTCGGATTCATTAACCACTGAGCCAAGATAGGAACTCCTATTTTTGTTTTCTATTTATTTTACTATAGTTGATTGCCTCCTCTTTTTAAACCACTCCCTGGGGTCCCTCGTCCACAGGCGGCAGCGGCCCCCACGCGTCACCACCTGCTCCGTGACGCCGAACCCCACTCATGTGGGGCGAGCAGAGCCCGAGCCCACGGAGCGGCCGGGGGGTCAGGCATCTTCATCCGTCGGGAGGCACAGGGGGTCCAGGCTGGGGAGTCGGGCTGGTCCCAGAGGAAACACTGCGAGAGCGCGGAGGGCCCCACTGGCAGGGCGGGAGCCAGACTCAAAACGCAAGAAGGGCGGGTCTCGCCAGAGGCCAGACCCGTCCAGGGTGATGAGACCTGACCCACCAACAGTGCCGCAGTGGTGCTGGGGCTGCGGCTGGCCTTCCCAGCCTTCCGCGTCCACATGCAGCTCGTCCGAACCCCACGTCCCAGTCCAGGGTGACACCGGGAACCTGACAAAGGCCCCACAAGATCAGAAAACTGTGCGCTTCCAAATAAACAAGGCAGCTGCCTGGTCCCCGCCGAGTTACTGAACCCCGCAGCCCGCTGGGCGCACTGCAGCCCCCTTCCCCGCCGGCCTGCCCCGCAGCGACACGCATGTCACCGCCACCGGGCACTTCCCAGAAAGCGCGGCCCTTCATTCACACACACGCATCTCTTGGTGCTCACAGTGGAGACACGTACCATTCCGGGCCCGGAGCTCTACTCCGTTCACTTTCCCAGAACCTGCAAGGAGGGCCCTCCGCCAGCTCCGCCTGGAAGCGGCCGCGGGCTCCGGGCCCTTGGCGCAGACCGTGTTTCCCGGCGAGGTCGTCTTCGCGGGGGCCGCACTCAGACAGAGTCTGCAGCACCGAATCCCAAGCCCCTCACCCCTCACCCCTCACGCAGCAAAGTCCCTTAAACACCGGGCTTTAGGGCTCGGACGAGCATGACCGACGGGCGGGAAGTCCCAAATCTCCGTTTACAGAAAAGGAACTTTAGGCTCAGGGCGTAACTTGCTGCAATTAAACAACTTCTGTCTGATCTGGAAAGAAAACGGGAACACGGCTGGCGCCAGCCCCGCTCCTCCCCCGAGGCGGCCCGAGGCCTCGGTGCGGCCAGGGACCCGCTTTCCAGACGCAGCGCCGGCTGGCGGAGGGAAGGGCCCCCCCGGGGCGCCGCGCCCGGGCCTGCCATCCCCGCCGTGGTCACGGTGCGGCCGCGGGCGGGCAGGAAGGGCACTGGCGCCTGCACACCTGCAGAGCTGAAAACCGCTCGCCCGGAGGGGCAAACAGCCCGCGAGAATCAAAGGACCGGTATCAGCGGTCGCACAGAGTCGGGCTCGTCACCGAGACCCACCATCGCCACTCGCAGACGAAACACTGACGGGCACAACCAGCTTTACGCTGAGCGCCGACAGCACACGGGAACGCGAAGCACGAGCTACCAGAGCTCACCCACGCAGACGCTGACAACCTAGCACAACCTTAAATCCACTAAATAAGCCAAATTTATACTTGAAAGCCTTCCCATAAGGAAAACTCCACGTGACCGCATGGGTGAACGGTGCCAGGCATTTAAGGAGAAATAAGAGCAGGTCTTCAGAGAGGGCCGTGTGCAGGCTCGTTCTAAGGCCTGCGTCACACACGCTGCACGGAGACCAAAGACCACCAGACGCCGCAGACCACTTCTCTCACAACCACAGACACCAAAATCCTTAACGGTAATAACACCCAGCAAAATAAAAAAATGGTACAAACATGGTTTATTCCCACACGTGTGGTTGGTTTAACATTCATAATTCCATTAATGTAAATCATCCTATTCACAAACTATAGAAAACAAATTATCTCAAAAAATACCTCCCCCCCGAAAAAACTGAAAACTGCTACATCCATTCCTGATGAAGACTCTTCAGAGGAGTTCCCGCTGTGGCGCGGTGGGTTAAGTACCCAACTGCAGCGGTCTGGGTCGCCGTGGAGGCGTGGGTTCGATCCCCAACCCAGCACGGCGAGTTCAAGGCGGTCGCAGCTGTGGCCCGATTCCGCCCCCGGCCCGCGGCGCGGCCGTCTGAGAGAGACCGAAGCCGCAGACGAACGGAGCCCCTGCGTGCGCACAGAGGGAGAAAGGGGCACCTCTGACAACCTCGGCAGCGGCACAGTTCGCAGAGAAGACCGGGCGAAGACCCAGGCGGGGCGCCGCCGCCGCCACCACCCCGCCCTGCGCTGTGAGAGGCTCCGGACAGCGCAGAGACAGGCCGGAAAGATAAACACACTGGCATGACCACCTACGTGGAAGACATGGCAGGATCTCCTGCTTTGGCCACCCCAGCATGCGGGTTTCCTGGGCCAAGGACCAGATCCCAGCTGCGGTCACAGAGTCCCTTAACCCACCGTGTGGACCAGGATCCAACCTGCACGCCAGCAGCCTTCCTGAGACGCCGCTGATGCCACCGCACCTGGCAGGAACCCCTGCACCCACAGGAACTTACAAAGCTATCGGAACTGGTGAATTTAGAAACTCTTAAGGATGCGAGATAACAGCACAAATTCGCTCAGGCTCTGTCTCAGAAAGTCTTCTTCCCTCACTTCCGAAGGGTAATTTCCCCAGATACAGATTCTAGATTGTCTTTCAACACTAAAAACTCCTGAGGCCAAACAGATGAGACTCGGGGGATTTCAGAAAGGGGGGTGCACTTCACATGCGGTGGAAAAGGAAACCTTGCTGCAAGAGGGGTGGTGTGGCGCTTTTCTGAAGCGAGAGCACGACCCGCAGCGCAGCTCCTCCGAGAGGCGGCAGCTCCTCCGAGAGGCGGCAGCTCCTCCGAGAGGCGGCAGCTCCTCCGAGAGGCGGCGGCTTCTCTGTCAGATCCCGGGACTCTGACCGGGCTGTGTCCGCTTCCACCAGCGCGACACAGAGAAGGACTTCCTTCCGAGGCCGGGCTCACAGCCTCCTCCGCCTCCGCTCGTGGGCTGGAGTGCTCACTGGGGACATCTAGGGCTGAAGAAGTCTGAGGTCCCAGAGGCCGTCAGGCTGAGCAGACCCAGTCCACATGGACAGCAGGTTTCCGAGCTGAGCCACACCTTTTTTCTTTTTTTGTCTTTTTCGGGCCACACCAATGGCATATGGAGGTTTCCAGGCTAGGGGTTCAATCGGAGCTGTAGCCGCCGGCCTACACCACAGCCACAGCAATGCAGGATCCTTAACCCACTGAGCAAGGCCAGGGACCAAACCTGCATCCTCATGGATACTAGGCAGATTTGTTAATCGCTGAGCCATGACGGGAACTCCTGAGCTGAGCCACATTCTAACATCAGCCCAGCTCAGGAGCCAGACACACTCGAGAAAACACCTGCAGGTAATTCCAGAACTCAGTGACCGCTCTGCCCCCCGAGGCTGGGTCTTCCCTGATCCAGTGGAGGGGGTAGGTCGACAGTGCCACTCCTGATGGGCCCTCTCTGAACCCTGGACCACAGAACCTAACAGCACAATAAAATGACTGCTTTCTATTAAAACAAACAAACAAACAAAAAACACTAA
The DNA here is from genome assembly GCA_004024745.2 of Catagonus wagneri. NCBI lineage: Eukaryota > Metazoa > Chordata > Mammalia > Artiodactyla > Tayassuidae > Catagonus > Catagonus wagneri. Next base: position 854,015 of record PVHT021183708.1, on the reverse strand, counting down.
ATATTCCACTCCACTCTTCCTGCTTGCGTGCTTTCTGACAGGTCTGATTCCATTCTCATCACTGTTCTCTGTAGGGACACGTGCTTCCTCCGGTGCCTTTGAGATTTTCTGTCTTGGAGTTCCCTTCGTGGCTCAGTGGTTAACAAATTCGACTGGGAACCATGAGGATGCAGGTTCAATCCCTGGCCTTGCTCAGTGGGTTAAGGATCCCGCGTTGCTGTGGCTGTGGCGAAGGCCGGCGGCTACAGCTCCTGTTAGACCCCTAGCCTGGGAACCTCCATATGCCACGGGTGTGGCCCTAGATAAGGCAAAAAAAAAAAAAAAAAAAGATTTTCTGTCTTCACTGTTCCGCAGGTTGAACACAACGTACCCAAGAGTTGCTTTTCTGGCATCATCCACTTGGTATGTATGCCTCCACTTCCTCCGATTTGTGGTTTCCTTCGTGTCATTAATTTTGGGAAACTCTCCACTATTATTACCTCAAATCTTTTCCTGCTCCCTTATTTTTTCTTTTTTTGGGGTCTCACCTGCAGCATATGGAGGTTCCCAGGCTGAGGGTCTAACTGGAACTGCAGCCGCCGGCCTGTACCACAGCCACAGCAACGCCAGATCCGAGCCACGTCTGCGACCTCCACCACAGCTCACGGCAACGCCAGGTCCTTATCCACTAAGCGAGGCCAGGGATCGAACCCACAACCTCATGGTTCCCAGTCGGATTCGTCGCCACAGCGCCACGACGGGAACGCCCTTCCTCTTTACCCCTGGGTGTTACCACCTACTGTCGTTCTCCCCAAACCCCTGGACGCTCTGCTCTTCCTTCCTCGCTTTTCCTCTTTGCATCCCCACTCGAGAAGTTTTTACAGACCAGCCTGAAGCTCTCCTGAGGTCCAGCCCACTCCTCCTGAAGTGCGCAGCCGGCCGCTGAAAGGCTCATCAAGGGCGTCCTCCATCTCTGTGCCAGCGTCCTCCAGGGTTTCCGCGCCTCTGCCCCTCCACCCGGCGGCCCCCGCACGCTGCCCACCATTTCCACGAGGGCCCTCGTCCCAGCTGTCCTGAAATCTGGGTGCGAAGCTCAGCCTCTCCGCGAGGCCCAGGCCCACGGGTCCCTGCGGGAGTCCCGCCGGCGCGGAGACAGACAGCGCTCCGAAGACCTGGCCTACGTCCGCCTCGGCGCCTGGGGGCCTGGCTGTGCCGTTCACAAGCTACTTCTCTCCCTAACGTGAGGCAAGAAGGCTGGAGGGAGCTGGGTCCGCCTCCCCAGTCAGACCCGGCTCTGGCGAGGCCGCTCCCCCGGTGAGCAGGGGACCCCGCGCAGAGGCGGCTCCGGGCTCAGCCACCAAAGGTGCGGCTGCTCTTCAGGACGGGCGCCGGAGCTGCCAGAAACAAAGCAAGTGACGTGTGGGGGCCCCTGGGGCCCCCAGCTCAGGCCAGCCCACACTCAGCCCCTAGCAGTTCATCACGTCCCATTTAGGCGCCCGACCAGCTCACGCTTCGGCCGCTTCTGCTTCCGGAAAACTGCCATTTCTCTGGGTCGCCCTGTCTCCCCAGTTTTCAGAGCAGGGGTTTGCCCTCTGACCCCAACGTCTAACAGACCAAAGAAGAAGCACTCGCCTGCTCCCTTTTTTTCTTGCTATGACAGAAGGAGAGCGAATCTCCAAACACTTTCAGCCCATCGGGACAGACGCAGACTCCACAGGGCGGCCGAGGGGCCCTTCAAAAGCTGGAAACACTCGAACCGCATGGTCCAGTCATCCCACGCCCAGGTGTTTCCCCGAGAAAAGTAAAAGTGTGTGTGAACAAAAACCCACCGCAAATGCTCACATCAGCTTCACCTGTAACAGACAAAGCCGCCAAGAACCTAAGTCTCCACGAGCAGGTGACCAGACCAGGCGACCCACCCAGCCGGGACCCGCCGCTCAGCAACACAGAGCACCGTACGGGGACGGCGACGACACGACGGACCTAGAAACTGAAAGACAAAAATAAGTGCCTCCCATATAACTGCCTTCGTACAAAATTCCAGAAAATGCAAAATGCCTTCAGAGACAGCAGACCCGAGACTACAGGACGTGGGGCCAACGGAGGAGCAGCAGCGAGAGAACTGACACTTTTTGGGCGATAAGTGCACTATCCTGACTGTGGTGATGATTTTGTGGGAAAATGTCGAAACTTCCAAATTTTACACTTTATGTGTTCAGTGTATTTCACACATTCAATTAGGTCACAATAAAATCCTTCCTTTAAAAAAAGAAAGCTCAAGTTCCTATAACACTAGAGAGAGACTGCTTATAGAAGATACACAGTAAGTGTTGTCACGGAAAAAGAAAAATGAAGTTTACCAGTAGGATGTTTTCACATTATCTATTGAGGATCACTTCAGAGCTAGAATACATTAGCAATGCCTCTCACTGTAGAAAATGATTGCACTTCCAGCAAATACACCAGAACTCACCCACCTCGCCAAGGAAACGCCGCTTTCCCCCAAAACAGACAGTGAGAGCAAAAATTCTTACTCCGTATGTAGCCACGGCTCAACACAGCTTTTGGGCTGTCCCCTGGATGTGAGATTATCTTCAGGCCCCATTTATGAGCAGCATAAGAAAACCACTTGTATTGTTTTACGATCACACCTGGTAAATGAAATCCCCATCACATTTCCAGCTGTAAGGCTAGGATTTCCAAAGCGTACCTGACCGCAACCCAATTTTGACACTGCCTGTCGACAATTTCCTTGGTGGCTACTTTTTTCAAGAACATCATCTTGGAACAAAATTGGCTTTGCATTTCCTCCCACACACTGGAGCCTAGACACTGACTGAAAATCAGGCACTTCACAGTAAACTGCAGGTTCGCAGTGGAGCAGCCTGAATGAATGCGGCACAGTTACTGGGGACAAGCTCGGGGCGGCGCCGTCAGGAGGACCTCCACGTCACCTGCATTCACCGCGCCGTCCCCAGAACGGCACACATATGCGCTCTTCAGAATTTACACGACTCCTGATTACATAATAGCGGACACACGAAAGCAATACTGGTAGATGCTTAAGTTACAAAGTCTGAAAACTACAGCGCACGTTGGTGAGTCCACCAGCCAGAGCAGGAGCTGGGCTTGCCGTCTACAGGCTCTTCCCCCCACCCCGACGCCTGACCTGGAGGCGACCATGAGGAAGGCTGGGTTTCCACCCCATGAACATGACATGTGAACGTGTGGCCAAGATCGCAGGCATACAGTTGAGCTGGCCTCACAAGGTTTCTTACTGTGCGAGCTCACCTTGGCTTAGGTTTTCACTCAACACTAAGATCAACAGTTGCATGTGGTTCACTCATTTTCCGTAACTTATCTCACTGTGTAGACGTCCCCGAGCTTGTCTGCTGGTCCCAGTGGGCGGTCTCCTGCTTGGAGCTACGACCCTGCACACGTCCCTGGTGCACACGTGCAAAAAGGTTCTCCAAGACGGCAGCTCTCAAACCAAACAGGAGCTTAAACCAACAGAAGCCTATGTAAACGCAGATTCTTTTTTTTTCTTTTTGTCTCTTTAGGGCCGTACCTGCAGCACATGGAGGTTCCCAGGCTAGGGGTCAAACGAAAGCTGAAGCCACTGGCCTATGCCAGGGCCACAGCAACTCAGGACCCGAGCCACGTCCGCAGCCTACACCATGGCCCACAGCATCACCAGATCCCCAGCCCATTGAGTGAGGCAGGGATCGAACCCGTGTCCCCATGGGCGCTAGCCCGGTTTGTTAACCACTGAACCACGGCAGGAACTCCGTAAACGCACTCTTGAATCCTATCCCAGGACCGAGTCAGAGCTCCGAGGCTGGAACCAGGAATCTGCACGTCGACAGACCCACAGGTCTCCAGACACTCCGCTTTAACTAAGCCCGTTCCCACCGCACGCCCAGCCGGCGCCGGCGCAGGGAGGCGGCCCACACCCGGACCGGCAGGACCGCGTCTGCCGACGGGCAGCATCTGTCACGTCCAAACCAACGGTCTCTGTGACAAACCCATTCACGTCTGCCGCCCGGTCTGCAGCCCTCCCACGGGCACGCGGGGCTCCGTTCCGCACGGTGCCAGACGGGAGCCTCCGCCAACTGCACGCTGCTGTCGCCTCCTGGTCCACTGCTTCACCCTGTATGGAATGCTTTCACACACCCATCTCTTCAAGTCCGTGTGGCTGAACATGATCCGTCTTTCCTAGCATGGTTAATGCATTCAGGGGCAGTTGCATTGATTAAAACACAAAATCATAAAAGTGTTATTTTTTTAACGTTAATGTTCTCCCTTTAACATTTAATGCTGTAATTGGTTTTCTTTTGGTGTGAAGTATGGATCCAAACTCATCATCTTTTTCCAGTTAGTCCTAAAACCATTAATTAAATAGCCACTTTCTCCCCACTGGTCAGGGATTGTATAAGCTGCAATACTTCAGGCTTTCCCATACTCATGAATCGATTTGGATCTCTCTCCCGCTGGTCAGTTCCACCCACGCAAACCCCACGCTATCCACTCAGCCCTTCTCCTTCCTTCTTCTTTCTTCTTAGGCATCACATGAACCCCGGCCTTTGCTCCAATAAACTGAGGAACCAGACGGTCCAATTCCTTAAAAGACTCTAAGGTGATCTGGACTGAAATTGCACTGACTCTACCGGCCAATATAGGGATAGCTGACATTTTTATAATACTGACCCTTCCTATTAATGAGCATGACACTCTCATTATATTTGTCTTTCTTAATGTCTACGTTAGGGGTTGAAAATACTCCCGTGAATGACCGCAAGCCTCTCTGTTTTCATCACGTTCTTCCCATTAGGTAGGGACCTTATGTTTTTGTTGATAGCTCAAAATGGGAAATTTTCAGATACCATTTCAATGGTTCTGAAATCTATTACTACAAAAAGAAGAACACTAAAAAGTCACTTCTGCTCAGTTATTTGCCCCATTTCCCAGCCCCTCACAGTAACTACTTTTAATAATTTATTTTTTAATCTTTCAAAGGTTTTTTTTTTCCATCATGGTTATCCTTGAACTTTCTCTGTAAATATTGAATAAAGACTCGCTATTTCAAACACCGAGCCAAACAAAAGCAGCCATTTAACCCCCCAGCTCCCCTGCACACACAAGTCCAGCAGCCCCAGTGGGACCAAAGCTGGCACAGATGTCTGCTCCGTGACGGCCCATTTGGGGAGAACTCCCGCGCGGCTCCTTCTTCTCGCCGTTCCTCCTTGGAAGCACCCCGGGAGGAGTGCCGGCACAAGCGGCTTCTGTTTATCCCCAAGCTACCACTGCTTCACACTCATGCACAGAATTCTAGTTATTTTCTCTTCACACCCCCAAGCACCTGGCCTTACTTTCACATATAGGAACTACTGGAGAGAGACGGATTCTCTGAGTTCTAGTCCCAGAATTTTCCAGGCAGGACCTGCCAGCCATCTGGGTGAGCGGAGCACAGAATGACGGCCCCCAAGCACCCACGTGGAAGCACGAGCCCCGGGGCAGTGGTGACAGGGACAGGAGGCCCGGCGGTGCAGGCAGCAAGGCGCCCCGTGGGCCCTGGGGGTGGGGCGCTCTCACTCCTCGGGGTCGTGCCCGCGCGCGCACGGAGCGCGCTCGGGGGAGCCCCGCACACCCGGGAGCCCGTCCCCCGACCCCCCGCCGACCCTCCACTCCGCGGGGAAACGCGCTCCTCCCCCCTGCCCAAGGCCGCCCCGCGCAGCCCGGACGCGTTTCCGCTGAGCCACGACGGGAGCCCGTTTTATTTAATGTGTAAGTTATGTGACTTTCACCAGAGTTCTGGGGGCTCGCGGTGTCGTGTCTCCTGCCGCCGCAGAGCACAGTGAGCCGGCCGTACACACACGCGGTTTCCCGTCCCCTTCCGCCCCGCTCCACACCACGAGACCGGAGAGCTCCCGTGCTGCACGGCGGACCCGCCGCTCACCCACCCTAAATGCCAGTCTGCAACACTGGCATCTTGACCGAAGGCTGCTTGCAGGCGTTTTAATAAACTGAAACTCACATCACTTTTATGATTCCATTTTTGGCTTCTTCCCACAACAGAAGCTACACATAAAAACTGAGGGGGGAGTTCCCATCGTGGCGCAGCAGGAACAATCCGACTAGGAACCATGAGGTTATGGGTTCGAGCCCTGGCCTCGCTCGGTGGGTTAAGATCTGGCGTTGCTGTGCGCTGTGGTGTAAATCAAGACACGGCTTGGATCGGTGTTGCTGTGGGTAGCATAGGCCGGCAGCTGCAGCTCTGATTCGACCCCTAACCTGGGAACCTCCATATGCCATGGGTGCAGCCCTAAAAAGCAAAAAAAAAAAAAAAAGTTACAGAAAAAAAAGGTTGTGAAAACTGAGGGGTTCCCAATTTTTGGAATGACTTCCCTGACTCCTAATTTGTGAAGGGATGGCAGAAAACCTACAAACAGTTAGGCAGACAGATCCCGACAGCTGGAATGAATCAAAGCAACCCCAGGCTCGCCTTCTGACTCTGTACACTAATACGCCAGCTTTTAAACGTAACTGAAGACCTAAGGACCAAACTCGGACAAGAATCTCGCCTGGGAAGAGTGAGCCCCGGAGCGGGTTCCCGCCCTCGGGGACCACGCCCGAGGCTGGCGCGTGGGCAGGAGGCCGCGCAGTGGGCGTGGGCGGCAGGCAGCGCTGCCCGGAGTCAGCCCTCGGCACAGGCCGCAGCCACATGGTGAGAAGGAAGCCGTCGCCAAGCCGCGGCCAGCCCCAGTTCGCACTGGCCCCACTTTCTGTTACTGCAGGTTTTTCCAACTTTCAAACGAGCTCAACTGCAGTGAGAAGAGGACAAGCACCTTAAACTCTGAGGAGCTTTGACAAACGCCTGTTTTCTGTCAGACTATTAACGCCCGTCAGAAACTCTGGGGTGGTGATGCAGGAATGGAGAGGTGAGACGTGGATCATTTAATTTTAGTGTAACATAGAGAAAACACAACACAACTGACCTTTTAAGTCTAAAATTAATTTTTTTTCAAGTGGACAAAGCTATAATTTACCTGTTCAATCCACATCACTGTGATGTTTCATAGCCATTAACATGCTTTACCGCAGCAAAAACGTGGAAAAAAAAACAAGATAAACTAAAAAAGAGACTCCTAATAACACACTTTTACAGTTCTTACAGAACATGGATTTTTAATGAACTTCATATTGCAACAAAGACACCAAACACTTAAAAACATTACATCAATACAATAAAAACACTTGCTTCTACACAACACTTATAAATGCATACTTTCCCCCCAAAGAAACTTGTTTTTCACAGATTTAAGCAACAGATGACTTAAACAGGAGTCTTCAGATTCCCAAAGAGGCACAGAACTTTGGACTCTACAGAAACAGGAGCGCAGTGGTCGAGAAAGGGTGTTGCTTTGTCCAACAACATACCTCGCACACGGTTTTCAGTAACCACACGCTGCCTCCTGCGAGTAAACGAAATTCTGGACACGTCGGCATAGAGGACAAACCACTCCTATTTCCAAACACCACTGCGGATGAGATCAAGGCGGTCGGTCACACGACTCAGTTTTCCCACGCACACACACGTGTGCACACGCACGCGCGCACACACCCCCTACGGCAGCGGGGTGGGTCCTGCTCCTGCTCCTGCTCCTGCTCCTGGGAGGGGCTGGCACCAGAAGGGAGGGAGGCCCAGGGGCCACGGGAGCCAAGGCAGGGCGCTCGGCAGCACAAATGCCTATTTCAAAGCTTCCAGTGCTCGAACCTGGCGAGACGTGGCTCCCAGCTCTCCACTCAGAACTCAGGCCGGAGGCTGCGGCCTCCTCTCCAGCCTGACGCCCGTTCCCAAGCCCCTCCCCAGACACCGGGGTCAGGGGATGGCAGACTCGAACCCGTGGTGCTGCCGGGAACGCCGCCGCCTGCACTTCGGCCCCTCCTGGCCCCGCTTCCCCGCCAGGCAGATCACCTCAGAGCCGGTCTCTAAGCCCCGGGCCGGGGTCACCGCAGAACAGGCCATCCAGTACCGCGTCCCACGTCACCTCCCTGGCCCTGCCAGGCCGGCCTCCAGGGTCAAAAGCGTGGGCGGCAGGACACAGAGATGCTATCAGACTGTAACTCAACAGGAAACACAAACACCAGGTAGAGGAAAAGCCCTAAGGAGGCGAGAGCGACAGGCTGCCAGGGGCAGTGGAGGCCCCACGCGTCCACCCCGGGAACCGCCGTCCGGCGCCGCCCGCAGTCCCCAGGGACCTCGGCCAGGACCGTCCCTCCCGCCTCGAATGAACTGTGCTCCAGCTCCGATCAAGTGCGCCCACCAGGTAGCGGGGAAGCCCCCACGATCTCCACATACTTTGTTTTTGAGGTAGTGCTCCTGTATCTGCATTGTGGGCTCTCAAATACCACTGACGGAGTGAACCCGCCTGGAAACATGCAAACCCAAGGCGTAGAAAATACATAGGCTTGTTTTCAGGTAGCCAGGCCTTCCAGAAAGGTCAAGTCACATTCAATGGATAAGTCATTTGAAACTTCTAAAAACTGTTTATAACCATAGCTATAAACTAAAGTGCTTTAAATTTTGCTTGATATCTGAAATCAGTGATTAGAATTGTTGTAGTTTAGAATTTGCCAGCATGAGACCTCAGGAGACTGAAACGATTTTCTATAAAAAGAGCAGAAACCTTTTCTTTGCAAAAGAAACTGTCCCAATGTTGCAAATTCAATGTTCTACGCTTTTTTAAAACTTCTAAAATCCAGGTCGACGTTACAGAACCGTAACAGAACACAAGTGCAGCTGAGTCACACAGGAACGCGCTCAACTCCAGACCGAGCACGAAGCCTTCGCTGGTTCCCGCCTCCGTCAGCCGCCTTCCAGTACGAGGTTCCAGGAACGCGGAGAACACTCACGCCCCCGCTAAGAACGCGGTCACATGTCGCTCCCGCAGACGCAACGCCCTCCATCGGCTGACACACCCAGGGACTCACAGCTCGCCCAGGGCCACGGAGCAGCCCGCCTCTGCCCACCAGCGACGCCGACACACACAGACGAAAATAAAACACGGCAGCACACGCTCGGGACACTTCATGCAAGCCGGGGCAGCGCGCGCCCGGCACACACGTCACCCTCCGCGGGTCCGCCTCCCGCGGACGCGCTCCTCGCACAGCAAGAGCCCGCGCGGCGGTCCCGGTCCCCGCCCGGCGCCCTCACTTCTCCTGCAGCAGCGCCGGGATGTTGATGCTCCAGCCGATGGCCTGGCGGTCGAAGCCGCAGGTGAACAGGTTGCACACGGGGTGGTCCTCGCTCCAGGCCGAGCCGCACACCATCCGCCGGTGGCCCTGTCGCCGAGCACACGCCAGTCAGTGCAAGACCCCGGCCAGAGCCTCACTGACCACCACCCACGAAACACGTGGAGGCCGCAGGGTCAGCCACAGCCAGACACCCCCGTGCCGGGGGTGGAGGGCAGGAAACCAGGGTCGGAATCCAGATGGGCCCCAAGGGGCTCACGCCAGCACCTCAGAATTCCTTCTTTGGTACCTAAGTGATGACTTTGGACTCTGGTAATGAGTTAACGAGGATGGACGATATTTGGGGGAAAATTAAATGAAATTCGCCCCAAGACTTCAAACACCACTTGAACAAAGAATTGGCTCAGGTAATAAAGGAGTGAGAAAAATACCTCTGGTCCCGAACAAAACCAGAGTAAAATGAATAGCCTTTCAAGTCGATTCCTGCCATTTTCAGGAATTCCAATTAAATATCAGAATGTTGGGAAAAATACCATAGGGTGTTTGCAAAATTTACAGTTACTGTAACAGATACAAGAAGTAGGATTCAGGAAAGCTGAGGGAAATTTAACAAAAGAAACGCTCAAAAATAAGAGCCCAGAGCTCCCCCGCCAAACCTTCCCACAGGAGCACCATCGACGGACCCGAGAGCCTCAGGAGGAGCACAAACCAAGTCCTGCAAACCAAATCCGTCAGCTGAAGGGCACTGGGACGAGAAAACCAGGGACTTCCAGCTGTGCTTCTGTGACCCTGGAAACCATGTGCTCTTTTTTTTTTTTGGCTGTGCCTGCGGCATACAAAAGCTCCCGGGCCAGGAATCAAAACTCTGCCACAACAGCGACAAGTCCGGACCCTCAGCACACTAGGCCCCCCGGTAACCCCTGAGCACGCACTGTGAACACAGATCAGCACTTCCGGGAAAAGCCGGGAGCCCAGGAACGGGAAACAAGCGTGAAACCTCTAACGCTTCCAGGTGACACGTGTGAGACTGCGAGCTCGACATCCGCAGCTCAGTATCACGCCGTCGGGTGACTCTCTCCTCGCGGAAGGGCTCCCTGCGCAGGGACCGCGCCCCGCGCTGGCAGGAGCCCCTGCCCTCAGCGCAGACCCCGCCCCAAGACCCCGCCAGCACGTACCTGCCGGCTGCTGCGAGGGAGCCTGGCCAGCCGCACGCCTGACATGTCAAACAATCTAACCTGGCGGTTGTCGTGGGGGAGCGCAATGATCTTTTGGCCAACGCACACGTTGATCCTGCAAAGCAGAGGTGAAAGCAGGTTATGCAAAGACCGCACCAGCTGTGGAGTGCACAGACTACGAGAGTGAGCCATTTCATCCTAGCCACAGGTCAGGCACAACACAGCAGCAGCCACAGGTACTACCTGTCTGGGGCGTCAGAAAACAGAGACCGGGAGTTCCCATCGTGGCGCAGCAGAAACGAATCTGACTAGGAACCATGAGGTTGCGGGTTCGATCCCTGGCCCTGCTCAGTGGGTTAACGATCCGGCGTTGCCGTGAGCTGTGGTGTAGGTCGCAGACGCGGCTCGGATCTGGCATTGCTGTGGCTGTGGCGTAGGCCGGCAGCTGCCTCTCCGATTAGACCCCCAGCCTGGGAACCTCCAAATGCCACGGGCGCAGCCCTAAAAAAGCAAGATAAATAAATAGAAAACAGAGACAGTTACCTAGGGGTACCTCACGGCCCCACTCGGCCATAAACGGATCATTCTCACTCGTGGAAAATTCAATATGCCTCCCTGACTTTACGCCTCAGACTCAGCGTTTACAGAATGTGCCGTGTTAGAGGAGCCACGAAAACCATCTCCCCAGGAGTCTGAACCCCTCTTGCCACGGCTCTGCCAAGTAAACACTAGCCGACCCGAGCCAGACACACGCCGCAGCCCCCGTCACGCGGCCGAGGAGCAGCGGCCTTCACCTGTTGATGGCGGAGTCGGTGCGGATGGTGGCGATGGGGGACCTCATGTTCTTCAGGTCCCAGACCTTCACAGTGCGGTCATCGCTGCCGGAAACGACGTTGTCGCCCACGGTGAACACCGCGGAGGTCACGGTGCTGCAGGCAAAGGGCACAGGGTCAGAACCTCGCAGGCAGCTCCCGTCCACACCGTGTAACAAGCGCGTGCTCTTGCTGCCGGAGGCCCGCCGCGCGGGCCACGGTGGCGTCTACTCTGCCCGGCCCTCCTGCCCGGACCGCCACCGCCTCTCCGCGACTCCCTCCCCAGGCGACCGGCCAAGGAGGAGTCCGCAGAAGAGGCGGACTAGACCCCGCAGGCCCAGCGGAAAACCAGCTGTGTGCCCAAACCAGCAGACAGCGAAAAAGCCCATCCCGACTGCAACTTCCAGTTGATTTAACAAAGACTGGAAAAAACTTCATTCCAACCACGATTTTTTAAAGGACTGGAACAGACTTTTTCCTCCACGGAAGGCTTACAGATGTCCCATGAAAACGACAACACGAATCATCAGAGCAATGCGAATCCACGCCCCGAGAGCCGTCACCTCACACGTGTGAGATCGGCCGCCGCAAACCGGCGAGGCAGCAAGCGGCGGACACAGCGGGCCAAGCGAGCCCTCGCGGCTGCCGGACGCAAACCCGGTGCCCCCGAAACTGCGAACTGAGCTATCAACAGCCCAGCCACTCCAGCGCGGACGCCGACCTGAGGGAAACAGAAACACTCACTTGAAAAGACGCGCGCCTCGACATTCACGCAGCGCGAGGCGTGGCCGCAGCTGTGTCACCAACGGCGGCCGGACGGGGGTGGCACTGACACAGCCGACTACCGCAGCCATAAAAAAGGAAGTCCTCCCTTGGTGACAGTGTGGACGGACCTGGGGACACTGAGCTAAAACCAAGGCCACGTGCGCCACAGGGAGAAAGGCGGAGAGGGGGGACCAGACCAGCGACCCGGCCGAGGGCTCGCGCGGGAGGGAGGCGGTGCCGCCAGTGCGCAGCTCACTGCGGGGAGTGGGGGCACGGACGGGGCTTCCCTGGGTGCTCCAGGTGGCAGCAACTCTGGCCAAGTTCAACTCCAGCTAAGGGTCTGCTGAGTTACAAAGGGAGAGCCCGTCTCAGCCTGTGTGAGTGAAACGCTGCTAATAAATCACAGCCCGACGGGCCTCGTGGGCTCGAAGGGAGAGGCGCCCATGGCCTCGCCGAGCTCCCGCCGCGTCTGTCCCGCCACCGCCCGAGCGCAGCCGAGCACGTGCCTGCAGCCGTCGCGAGGCCCGCACGCCCTGCTCCCTCTGTGGCCTCACCGAGCAGCGCCTGTGACGCCAGCGCCTCTGCAGGGCCCCTGTCCCCACGGTCGTGAGACGGGCTGCTCCGCCTAGCGCCCCCGCCAGCCCACGGCCCCCACCGTCCTGCAGCCGGGAGATGCCCGGCCCACGTTTCTCGGCTGAGGGGAAGCGGCACTGCCAAGTGCCCCCACTGTCACCTCTGAGAGCCGGTACCTGGCAGCTTGGGTTGGCTGCCTGACGGCTGACACTGTGAGCCCAGTGCTGCCCCCAGGCCCTTGGTGTTGTCACTGAGTGGCATATGGTGTGGGTTTGATCCCTGGTCCAGGAACATCTGCATGCCATGGTGCAGACAAAAAATTAAATTAAATTAATTAAATTAAATTAAAATTTAGGGAGTTCCCATCATGGTGCAGTGGAAACGAATCTGACCAGGAACCACGAGGTTGTGGGTTCGGTCCCTGGCCTCACTGAGTGGGTTAAGGATCCGGCATTGCTGTGGCTGTGGTGTAGGCTGGCAGCTGTAGCTCCGATTAGACCCCTAGCCTGGGAACCTCCAAATGCCACAGGTGCGGCCTTAAAAAGCAAAACAAATAAGTAAATAAAAATAAAAGTTAGCATAAAGAAAACTGTCACAACACAACAAATTTCAAGCTACTTTCACTTGAGTGTGTCCATACGTGATATAGAACTTATTACCTCTGGGTATTTGGCAATAAAAGCAAATGAAAATGTCATAACTTTAAAGCAATCATTATAATCTCTAAACTTTGCTATTCTTGCTGCATGTGGTGTCTTGTTTTCCTTAGAAGAAAGTGCCTAAGTCTGCATTTGGAGAAAAAAATTACAATTAAATGAAAAGACTTAAAACAAAAAAGAAAGAAAACGCTCGCATTCTCAGAGTTTTTTTATGTGTTGAGAGTTTTCCAGCGCCCGAGCTTATCTGCACTGCGAACACTCTCGGCCGGAAGACTGGAGTTGTCGGCCGCCCACAGGGGGACTCGGTGACCAGTGACTCTGCCTCAACCGTCAGGCCCTCTGTAGAGCAGCTGAAATGGAGCAAAGGGAACTAAAACCAAGGCGCCGGAAGACTGGAGGTGTCGGCCGCCCACAAGGGGACTCGGTGACCAGTGACTCTGCCTCAACCGTCAGGCCCTCTGTAGAGCAGCTGAAACAGAGCAAAGGGAACTAAAACCAAGGCGGTGACTGCACAGAGCTCCACGGGAGGGGTGGCACTGGGAGGGGGTCTTTTTTGAGGGGGACACCTCAAAGGGCAGCAGTGGTGGGTCTTTTCTGGGGGGTGGGGGTGAGTGCAGCAGCTCGATGTGGGGTCTCAGTCCCCAGACCAGGGACTGAGCCCCGGCTGCAGCAGTGAAAGTGCCAAACCCGAGCAACAGACCCAGGGAGCTCAGGGCAGCGGCGGCTTTAACCCTTTAAGCAAGGGCCGCTGGCAGAGACGCCTCTGTGCACGCAGCCCCCATGGCCGGGCGAGCACAAGGAAGAGGAGGACGCAGCCACTGTCCCATCAAGACGCCTGGAAGTCCCACTTCCTGAGGGTCACTGCCAGGTGCAAAACACAGGAATACACACAGATGTAGCTCATTTCAGATTTCAGCTCCAGCTCGCGGTGAGGACAGAAATATATGAGAAATAAACTGCCAAATTCCTGTGACATTCCAAATCTTCCCAATTAAACATTTCTATTATTTCCAAGAACAGTACCCACTACAATTCCCACTATGAGGAAACCAGTCTGTTACACAAAACATCTACCATTACTTTCTGTGAAAACTGGTACTCCTTGGGCCACTAAACAGCTAGTCAGTAAGACAGCCCCCAGTTCACTAAGTAAATTCTGCTGTGTTAAAATTCCTAACACAATCAAGAAATTTCATAACACAGCATGAAAATAAACACAGCACACCGAAAAAGAAAAGGGTTATTTGGAGTTCCAGTCATGGTACAACACAAACGAATTCGACTAGGAACCGTGAGGTTGCAGGTTCGATCCTTGGTCTCACTCAGTGAGTCGGGCACGCGGCGTTGCCGTGGGCTGTGGTGTAGGTCGCAGATGCAGCTCAGATCCCTCGTTGCTGTGGCTGTGGTGTAAGCCGCAGCTGCAACTCCAAATCAACCCCTAGCCTGGGAACTTCCATATGCTGCACTTGCAGCCCTAAAAAGCAGAAACTAATAATAACCAAAATGATAAAAAAAAGCAGCACAGTCTCAAGGCAACCCATGTGGCTGCAGATTTTTACCTCACAGAGAAGTATTACATCTCGAACTTTGCTTTTCCCCCAAAGTCACAGAATCCATGTAAAAACACAGGAGTAACAGGAAGGGAAAATGAAATGGGAAAAGAACCCCCAGCTCCCGAGAAGCTGGACTCTTGAGCTGAGTCAATAACAAGGCCTACACTCACCCCAAGAAACCAACACAGAACCCTCAAACTGCCTGGGCAGCTCAATGAATCACTCACTCTACGACTCTGGCGCCCAGCGGACACTCCTAAGGGGCTGGTGCTGAGCTCCTGCAGATGAAAACAGGCCCCAGGACAAGCCTTTCCAAAGTGTTTGCTCCACGTGGTGTTAGCACGAAGCACGTGGACTTTCCAGGGTGACACCAGTAAGGAAGGAGCAGCAGAGGTGTTAACAGCATGTCTGAGAGCTGCTTTTCACGTTCAGGGCAGAACCGGGTTAAAAGAATCGAGAAAACGGCCCTGGACCACCCAGCTGGTCGGCTCCCGCCCGGATAGGGTGCTCCCAGAGGCTGTCTGACCTGCATCCTGGGGCACCAGACGCTGGGAGAGCAGGCAGGATGGCCAAGCCCCGGGCAGGGGGTTGGGGGACTGAGCACAGGGCCCATGGGTGCCCCCACAGGTCCAAGGGGAGGCCGGCCATCGGGGCCCTTCTGAGAAGCCGCACGGAACAGCCCCTCCTCGCTCTCCATCAACGAGGAAAGAGGCTGGAGTGGTGTTTTGATGGGGTGTCTCTGCGTGGGTAAAGGCGACCCCAGGGCCCACGTGAGCAGTGACTAGGAAGAGTTCTCTGCTGAAACCTGTAAAACATCTCGCTTCCTGCTTTTGCAAACTGTAGCCCTTCCCAGAGGCTGACTGTGGACAGCAGGGGAGCTGGGTCAGGAAGCAGGAGCTCGGCCTGCAGCACCCCCACCGGCCCCGAAGCCCGGCCGTGACCATCAAGCACACAGGACACAGCAAGCAGCCAGCCCCTCACCACCCACCCGTTCCCAAAGGCTTAAAAAAAGGGAGCTTCCTCTTCTCCCACCCTCACTGCGGGAAATCAGCACAAAGAGGACTTCCTAAAAGTGACGTGTGGAGCTCCCGTCGTGGCGCAGCGAAAACGAATCCGACCAGGAACCAGGAGGTTGCGTGTTCGATCCCTGGCCTCACTCAGTGGTTTAAGGATCTGGAATGGCTGTGAGCTGTGGTGTAGGCCGTAGACGAGGCTCAGATCCCGCGTGGCTGTGGCTGTGGTGTAGGCCGGGAGCCGTAGCTCAGATTCGACCTCTAGCCTGAGAACCTCCATACACCACAGGTGCGGCCCAAAAAACAAAATAAAATTAAAAAAGAGAAAACGTAAACACTCTGAGTAAAAGCGCTCCTTCTTCACGTACACTCTGTTTTCACCCCAAGCCCACATGTCCTCACAGAGACAGTGAGCCGGGCACGAACGGATGCCCCGGGCGTCGGGGAGCCCCAGGGCTGGACACAGCGCCCAGTCAACGCTAGGCCACCCCCGATCCCAGAAGAACAAGCAAACCGAAGAAACCGGGCCCCAGGCTCGGAAGAACCACCTCGTACCAAGTTACGTCCTGCTAATGATCTCTGCCCC
The DNA here is from genome assembly GCA_004024745.2 of Catagonus wagneri. Lineage (NCBI taxonomy): Eukaryota > Metazoa > Chordata > Mammalia > Artiodactyla > Tayassuidae > Catagonus > Catagonus wagneri. The sequence goes on along the minus strand of PVHT021183708.1, from coordinate 837,648 downwards.
CAAACAGCCGTCACTTCTCAGGTCCACCAGCCACGGAAACACGCCACGCATTAAACAGGGACTTGAAACGTGATCCAGGACTTTCCACCCCCATCAGAGACGCGACAGGCGAGAGGAGCCCCGGTTCAGGTGCTCTCTAAACCACCAGCTGATGCTCTCCCACCGACTCCAGCAAGACAAACGAGTTCTTGCTCTGGGACAAAAACACACACACTTCCAGGGAATCAAACAGAACGTGACCAAAGGGCGGTACGTACGGCGGAGAGACTCCTCGGGAACCGCACTCGGAGCCCAGCAGCCAGGAAAGCTCTGTTACCTGACACACCGGGAGGAGGCCGACCGGACTCGGTCACCTGGAGGACCGCCCAAGCCTGACCGCGACTCGGTGACAGCAGCCCCGAGACCCGCTGCGGCTACTCCCGCAGGCCTGCCCTCTGAGCGCGCCGCAGGGAAGGCTCGAGGCAGCACAGCGGGGCCCCGCACATCACCGACAGGCATGGCAGGAGAACCCAGAACGGCCACGCTGGCTCAGTGGCAGCGGCGTGGGAAACGCTGGGCGTCCACACCGATATCCCCAACCACGCTCGTGAGCCGAGGGCCGGCGGACAGGCGGGATGGGAGCAGGCACAGTCTCCCGGCAGAGGCCACTGACCAAGCCAGGCCTTTCCTGGGAGGGGGGGTCACTCCCTCAACGTGTCACCTCCCTGCTACGCGGCGGGGACGCCTGCAGACACTGACCCCAAACGTGCAGTGACCACGGACGCCCCGCACGCAGCTACGAGACCCGCAGCCCCAGGGAAGCCATGCGCAAAATGCAGTGTCCGCGCCACAAGCCCATGTCCCCTGGCCCTTCTCCCTCCGCCCGCCCATCCGGTCTCCAGAGAGAACGTCAGGGGCTCCTCTTAGTCTCTAAAGCGTCTGAAATCTAAATGGAGCTAAATGCTTCAGAAAAGAGTAGCCACTTTGAAAGACAGGAGTCAAAAATCGATACTGAAAATTAAGACAGGAACTAAGTTTTAACACCATCTGCAAAACTTTTTCATAAAGAGTTAGCGAGAGGCACGTAAAGGACCGTGACTCACTCCGTGTGGCCCTGGAAGACATTCACGGAGTGGATGGACGGGTCCCTGAAGTCCCACAGGCGGAAGGTCGTGTCGCGGGACGAGGTCACCACCAGCCGCTGCGTAGGGTGCGTGCAGCAGTGCGTCAGCTCCTGGTCGTGGCCTGCGGCGAGAGGGAGGGCGGAGGGTCACGGCAGGGCCCCAGGAAAGGTGTGGGGTCAGGTGGCTCCTTCCCTGGGGCATCTGAAAGGGCGGGCCGGCCGTGGGGACGCTCCGAGGCGGAGGGCCTGGCCGAACCCTGCGGCCAGAGCGAGCCAGCTCCTACTGAGCCCTTCGCCTCCCGCAGGACCGCCTCCGGCCCGCGAGCAGCGCAGCGGACGGCATCGCCACTGACAAGCCTGCTCCGACGCCCGTGGGAGCTCTGCCCACCAGAGGTGCCCGGCCCTGGCACACACGCGCCCTGGCACACGCCCCATACGACACCATCCTTGGGCTTGGGCAGAGCCCACAAACGTGCTGAGAGCGTGCTCGGTACATTATACGGCCCCCAGCCCCGTGGCTACAAATTCATCAGAAGGCTTGTCCTGGGCGGCCTGCGAAGGGTCCAGGGGGACCTGGGAGAGGATCCAGGCCGAGGCCGTCCTGCTGAAGGAGCCCGCAAGCCTCCAGAGGGGGCCCCTCCGTCAGGGGCCCCGGGAAAGGCCTTCTCCCAGCAGCGCGGCCCCGCCCAGACCCAGGGAGAGGCCCAGTGCGGGGAGGCTGTGACCCTGTCAGCGCAGGTTGCCTGAGGACATGAAGTCACAACGCACCAACCACACCTCAAACATCTAGACACTACACGTGCCCAGATGCAATAAACCCCCAGACAGGATCTGTGAAAGTCACGCCGCGCCAGGAACTACCCCTAGTTCCGGAAGCGCAGACGTCTGCTCTGTGAGACACGCGCACACGCTCGCGCGCGCCCCGCATGCCGCTGCCTGCTACCTGTCAGCGAGTGCACCAGCTCTGAGGCCTCCACGTCGTACAGGTTGGCCGTTCTGTCCCAGGAGGCCGTCACCGCCTGCTTCCCCCCGACCAGCCAGTCGGCAGCGATGACCACCCCCTGGTGGCTCTTCAGAGACGTCAGCGGCGCCCGGATGGTGGGGCAGTCGCTGGGCGGGTCGGCGTCCGCGTCGGGCTCATCTTTATCAGAGCACTCCACCTCGTCCTCGCCACACAGCTGTAAGGGTGAGAGCGGAGAGGCGGCTCCTGGAACCCGCGTCCTGCAGCTCCGGCCGCGGCCGCACACCACGCCCGGGCGGCATGGTCGCTGCGGACCAGCACCGGCCACCACTGGCGCTTGGCGAGCGTGTGTCAGCCCGGGGCCGAGTACGAGGAGGAAGGAACGAAGGTGTCTGTGACATCAAACGAGCCACGCTTCATTCCCACTGACCAACAAAGTGGCGAAAACATTTTAAGTTTTCACCACAGAGAGTAAAACTGAACAAACACAAGTGGAAATCAGTAATTTATCACAATAAAAAAAGGAGTATTTCACTTCTCAGGAGCCAGTTTAAAACATTTAGAATTTTCACTTAAAGAAAAAAAAAATCTACAAAAGGAGTTCCCATCGTGGTGCAGCGGAAACAAATCCAACTGGGAACCATGAGGTTATGGGTTCGATCCTGGCCTCGCCCGGTGGGCTAAGGAGCCGGTGTTGCCACGAGCTGTGGTGTAGGTCACAGATGCAGCTCAGATCCCGTGTTGCTGTGGCTGTGGTGTAGGCCAGTAGCAACAGCTCTGATTTGCCCCCTAGCCTGGGAACCTCCACATGTCCAGGGTGTGGCCCTTAAAAAAATAAAAGAGACTTCTCCAAGTTCCCTTTATTCCTCGCATTATCAGTAGTCTTTTGTCAAAAGCCAAGGACAAAACAAAACCCTAACATTCACCCTAGGCTTCAGGTCTCTGAGAAAATAACTTGTTCATTCACCTAATTTTTATCGCGTGCTCACCCAGCGCCAGACCGAGCGCAGGCCCGCGGCAGAGAAGGCGAGACGGTCACTGCTGCGGAACAACGGCGCGCACGCGCACAGGGCCTCCAGGGCAGCCGGGAGCAGAGACCACGACGTGGGCACGCGGGCACACACTCCCGGTAAGGGCACGCGTGTGCGCACAGCGTGGACACAACGGCGCTGCGCACAGGACGGGGAGGCGCACAGGACGGCGCTGCGCACAGGACGGGGAGGCGCACAGGACGGCGCTGCGCACAGGACGGGGAGGCGCACAGGACGGCGCTGCGCACAGGACGGGGAGGCGCACAGGACGGCGCTGCGCACAGGACGGGGAGGCGCACAGGACGGGGAGGCGCACAGGGCGGCAAGGCGTGCCGCACCCGGGAGGCTGAACGAGTCCCCGGATCCGCACGCGGAACCCTCACCGCCTGGCCCTCAGAATGGGCTGGGTTTGGAGCCAGGCTCTTAAAAGGGGTAATGAGGGTAAAATGAGGTCATAAAGTGGATCCCAATCCCGAATGAGCGGCCCTTATAAGACGAGATGGGAGACTGGATTAAGATGGCGGAATAGAAGGACTGCAGCTCAACTTCTCTCCCGAAAAACAGCAAAACTACAACCAAATGCCGAGCAACCTTCAACCAAATGGACTGTAAACTTCCAAAAAAGATACTCTGCTCCAGAAGACACAGCGGAGACCACATCAAGAGGTAGGAGGGGCGATTACGCGATAGAAGCAACCCCATACCTCCCGGTGGGAAGCCCCACAGACCAGAAAGTAACTGCATCACAGAGACTCAGCTACAGGACTGAGAGTTCTGAGCCTCACGTC
>PVHT021183708.1:787413-832766 GCA_004024745.2 Catagonus wagneri | reverse complement strand
GAAAGTAACTGCATCACAGAGACTCAGCTACAGGACTGAGAGTTCTGAGCCTCACGTCAAAACCCCACGCCTGGGGATCGGGCACAGGGAGAAAGAGCCCGTGGAGCATCTGGCATTGAAGGCCAGCAGGGCTTGTGCGCAGGAGCTCCACAGGACTGGGGGAAACAGAGACCCCGTCCTTGAAAGGCACACACAGACTTTCACATGCACTGGGTCCCAGGGCAAAGCAGTCTCCATAGGAATCCGGGTGGACCTGACTGCAATTCTTGGAGGCTCTCCTGGGAAAACAGGGGTGACTGTGGCTTGTTGTAGGGGAAGGGCATTGGAGGTGAAGCTCTCGGGAACATTCATCAACCTGCATTTCTTTGGAGGGCGCCATTTCTGGGAAAACCTGGTCCCTCCCATCAGCACTGAGAAGCCCCAGGCCAAACAATAATCTAGGTGGGATCTCAGCTCCACCCATCAGTAAACAGGCTGCCTAAAGTCCCCTCAGGCACACAGCCAGCCTCTAATCTCATCCAGAAACAAAGGCCAGCGGCTACAGCTCCTGTTAGACCCCTAGCCTGGGAGCCTCCATATGCAGTGGGTGCAGCTCTAGACAAAGGCAAAAAGACAAAAAAAAAAAAAAAATCCTTGATCCTCTGCAATGTCCGTGAAAACACAAACCTTTTGGGTTAAAAGTTTTAACATCTGTTAGGAAGAATTTGTCATGTGGGTTTGGAATCTTTGGGTCTTCCCCTTTATGAATCGGCTGTCGACCACCAGACACCTGACATCAAATATCTTTTCTTGTATTCCCGTATTTCTAGACAATGATTTTTGTAAGACAATAAATTTATTCATTATAGATAATAAAAATAAATAAATTTTATCTGGCTAAAAAAAAATAACAATCCATACAGCGTTACTAGCTCATTTTCTAAACTCTCTGAGCTCAAACCCTCAGCCCCAGGGCTCACTGCTTTCTGAGTGCTGTGTGCATTAAGTGGGGAACACAAAAGCCTGCTAATTCCGCAAGGGGAAAATCTGTGTGAAAATGAAATACGTAATACATTCAATTAAAATGAACTGTTACGACCACTTACCTCATTCCTCACTCACTCCTACTCCTCAGTGGAACTGATTAATTATACTTAACCCAACTCCAAATAGAACAATGTTTAAACAAAAGAGAAAAAGTAGGGAGTTCCTGTTGTGGCTCAGCAAATGAGGAATCTGACTAGTATCCATGAGAACACAGGTTCAGTCCCTGGCCTCGCTCAGTGGGTTAGGTTCCTACTTTCTCTCTTTTTTTTTTTTGTCTTTTTAGGCTGCACCCTTTTTAGGCATACAGAGGTTCCCAGGATAGGGGTCGAATCGGGGCTATAGCTGCCAGCCTACACCACAGCCACAGCAACATCAGATCCTAACTCAGTGGATTAAGGATCTGGCGCTGCTGTGAGCTGTGGCACAGGTTGCAGACGCAGTCGGATCCTGTGTTGCTGTGGCTGTGGTGCAGGCTGACAGCTGTAGCTCCAATTCGACCCCTAGCCTGGGAACTTCCCATATGCTATAGGTGTGGCCCTAAAACAAGAAAAAAAAGATAGAAAAAGTTAAGGAATACCCAAACGCAGGAATATCAAAACTGGAAAACTGCTATCATCCTCTAACAACTGTGGCGGAAATGTAAACTGAACCCCAACCTTTGCTTGACACAGAAAATGCTCAGGGCCCCCTGCCCGGCGACCATTCCCAACCCCGCAGCTGCACAAGGAGGGCCGACTGTGAGTCCAGACCCCACAACGAATACCAGGCAGAGGGAATCACTCAAAAGGGTAATTACGGGTGTTCCCGTCGTGGCGCAGTGGAAAAGAATCCGACTCGGAGCCATGAGGTTCCAGGTTCGATCCCTGGCCTCGCTCAGTGGGCTAAGGATCTGGTGCTGCTGTGAGCTGTGGTGGTCACAGACGCGGCTCAGATCCTGTGTTGTTGAGGCTGTGGTGTAGGCCGACAGTTATAGCTCCAATTAGACCCCTAGCCTGGGAACCTCCATATGCTGCGGGTGTGGCCCCGTGTCATCACTGACAGGTGCTGGGCTGACACAGTGCAGTTGAGGCCAGGAGTGCAAGTAAGGATCTGAAGGACGTGTGCTTTAAATGGGTGAATGCATCCTTCTTCTCAAAACACAACCTCTTTAGTTGCCAACACGGAAACTTTACCCACGTAAAAGTCACATCGCACAAACCACTGACTTACAGGCCAATCTCACATGAAAGACAGGTTGTCCAAAATCAAACGCATCAAATGGTAAGCAAGGTAATCGAACCATAAAACAGAAGAGAACCAATGCGGACACCTGCCGTCTGCAGAGAGGGAGGAGAGGGCCAGCTCCTGTAGCTGCACAGACACAGCCCCGCCCTCCGGCCCGGGGAGGGCGCAGCCCGGCCTCCCCGTCCAGGTGGCCTCGCCCAGGTGCACAGGGAGACAGCGCCTCCTCTCCTCCGGACACTAACCCTACTGGACCAGGGCCCCGCCCTGGGACCTCGTTTGACCTCAAGGGTTTCCTTGGAGGTCCACCTTCCAAGACAGCCACCCTGGGGTCAGGACTCCAAGCTACACATTCTGGGGACACACGGTCAGCCCAGAGAGAGTCACACACATGCAGGGAACCACCCGCACGCCCCACGTGGTGCTTTAGGGTAAGTAAGGGCGCTGCTTACGCTGGTGTCGGCCACAGGCTGAGGAGTGGGCAGCTGAACCGCGTACCTCCAGACGTGGGCAGTCTGATCTCCAGACGCTGAAAGAGAAAGTGGGGTCGCTCGACGTGCACCTGCGAGGCTCTGGCTAAGCCTGCACCTCAGCGATGAGCCGGCTGGCCGGGGGGCGGCAGCAGGACGCCGGTTCCCAACCCGCCGCGGGCTAAAAACCACCCTCTGTGCATTTTTCATCATGTGCTCCTCACATAAGTGGTAAAGTGTCTAAGGACGAACTTGTGTGAAAGGCGTGGATAATCCTGACCCTACTGATGAGAAGGACAATTGTTCTCAAGTCAGCAATTACTGTGCAACAAAGAAAAGAAATCAACGTACCGGTGAGAGCCAACTGCTCTGACGGATGAAATTTTACGGAATTTACTGCAAAATAAAAAGATTATAGAAACAGTTTTAAAATAACACAGTATTTTTTATCGCTATCAAATGTGTTGCAAAGTTAAATTTAAAAACTAAAAGAACCATGATCAGTTTGATATTAAATCTTGTCATTCAGTTAAACTATGAATAAATGTCTAAGTTAAAGAGAACAGAGGTACAGTATAAAGTAACTAAGTCTGAACTATCAAACTGCTCAAGAAAAGGATACACAGAAAAAGAACAGTAATAATCTACTTCTCTTTACACAGGGAAGCCCCCAGAGTTAAGAGTAAACCAGGATAAAAGGGACAACCGCGACAGGCAGAGGCAGATTACAGCGGGGCCGCTGCCCAGACACCTCCTTCTCAGCCTCCAGGCACCCAGGCTGTCCCAGGAGACCTGGGAACGCAGAGAAGCAGGCCCCAGCCAGCCTCAGAGGCCTGGGGAGGGAGAGCCACGACCCCCATCTCCCCCGCAGACGCAGGAACCCGTGCGAGGTCTCTGGGAGGCTCTGCTCCTCTGCGTGGACCACCAAGGCCAAGGAGGGCAGCGCAAGCCCCCCCCGCCCCCCAAGCATGGGGAGACGAGTACAAGGACTCAGACCCTGGCCCCCGGAGGGTGCTGTCCGGGGACTGGCCAGTCCTGAGCCCACCTGCCTGCACAGCTCTCTGGAGGAGACGACAGGGAGGAGCCACTGCAGCCCGAGCACAGCTCCCGGGCACCCGCCTCAGGGCTGACCCGGCAGTGGGGAAGCCAGCCCTCGGCAGCACGCCCAGACACGAACACACAGGAAGCCTCAGCAAACCGCACCAACTGCTCTCTTTGACGAACATCCATCAACTACACCATGCAAACAATACTTTCCTAAGAAACTAAAAAATGCTAGAAGATGCTCTTACTGTTAACATTACAGATAACTGGGAAGAGCTGGTGAAAGCTGTGACAGCCTTAAAAAGCTAAACAATAAGGGAGTTCCAAAAAAAAAAACCCATTGGAGTTCCTGTCATGGCGCAACAGAAATGCATCCGACTAGGAACCCTGAGGTTGTGGGTTTGATCCCTGGTCTCACTCAGTGGGTTAACGATCCGGTGTTGCCGTGAGCTGTGGTGTAGGTCACAGACACAGCTCAGATCTGGCACTGATGTGGCTGTGGCTGTGGCTGGAAGCTGCAGCCCTGATTCGACCCCTAACCATATGCCACAGATGTGGCCCTAAAAAGCAAAAGAAAAAAAAAGCAGAAGCAGCTAAACAATAAAAAAATGTTCCACGCAAACACCACCAGCGCTTATCAGTCTTTACTTCCCGACGTCTACGTACTCCAGCAAAGTAGTGACAGAAGTGAGAATGTTCGTTACACTCATCGGCTTGTGCTCGCTTAGCCACGAGTCCGGCAAACACTGGGTGCCGACTGACTACTAGCTTTTGCGTAGTACGGTTTACACAGAGGGAACACTGAAAACCGATGCCCGACCTTGCCCAAGGGGCACCATCCCTACAGGTGGGAGCCCAGCAGGCGGGGTGCAAGGCCTTAGAGCCGCTGCTGAAAATCCCAACACCAGTGGTACCCACTTACAGACACAGCGGCCCCCGGAGGAGAAGAGGGGCCAGGGGCCACAGGTCTTCACAGCCAGCTCAGAGGTGGGGGTGTCCAGCCACAAAGGCGGGAAGTGATGACCAGAAGACAAACAGGAGACGCCCCTGCAAGCATCCGGAAAGGAAGGTGCACCCCGCACCCGCCTCGGGCCTCGAGGCCAGCCCACAGCGGGCGCTCTGTTCCCAGGACCCAAGAGGCACAAGGCAGGGGTCACGCCGTCTGCAGGGAGCTGCCCTGATGAGAGCTCCCCTTTGCTGGGGCAGCCCCCGTCCCAGAGTCAGGCAGCAGCCACCACCTCGGGGAAGCGGAGCAGCAGGGCAGACACGCCATGATCACCGTGCCCAAGGCAGCCTGTGCTCGCTCTCGGCTCCAACACCCTCAGCGCAGGCCAAGTCCCAAGAGAAAGAGATGCCAACCCCCCGTGAGACAGACAAGGCAGGGAACCGCAGGAACCAGCGGAGGGGAGGCCCGGGCTCACCTGACCCCACGTGGCCCGTGTACCTGGCCAGGCTCCGCCCCGTCTCTATGCTCCACAGCAGGGCCGTGTGATCTGCAAACCGAAACAAGTATGAGCGGGTGGCTGCCGATCTTGGGGTCTTTTCAATAAAAGGACAGGCAAAAATTCTAAAGCTGAAGAGCTGCGTTCTACCACTGAGCCTGTGCAAGCTGCCGCTACTACTCCGTAATCCGCTCATCGACAGGAACACTTGCAGGACGATGGGAGAGCCGGGCCTCGGGGAGGTCATGGGACCGGCAAGCAGCGATCTGGGGACCTGAACTCCCAGGCTCCACTGCACCGAGGGCACCGGGCTTAGGGCTCAGATGCAGGGGTCGCTATTTTGTTGAAATATTAAGACTTTTCAGAACATCAGGCAACATCCAAGTGCAAAACGCATCCAACTCCAGCTGTAAACCGTTTGAGGTTCTGTATGTTCCTGGGGCCCCTTCCTCTCGGAGCATGGTAATAAAAGGGTAAGGAAGAGGCCTAACAAGGGAACCTGAAAACAAAGTCAGTTATCCAAATGAGATTTCAAACATATCAGAAAACGGTCTTTGTGTTTTTTGTAACTGCAGTAACCCAATCTGGGCTGCTCACATGAGAACGTGGTTTTGAACAAGAACTTTCTTCATCACGCTAACTACTTCGACATTTCTTATTCCCATTGTAAAAGGCAGACTCCGGTAACTTCTCACAAGCTGGCAAAGTTATTTCCAAAAGGTAAGCACCATTTTCCATTTTAAATTTTTTCCTGAGGCTTATTAGGTTATGCACTTGCAGTAGCTTTCAACCCACACCTCCTCTTTTTTTTTTTTTTTGCCTTATCTAGGGCCGCACCCCCAGCATATGGAGGTTCCCAGGCTACGGGTCTAACAGGAGTTGTAGCCGTCAGCCGACGCCACAGCCACAGCAACGCGGGATCCGAGCCGCATCTGCGACCTACACCACAGCTCACGGCAACACTGGATCCTTAACCCACTGAGCAAGGCCAGGGATCGAACCTGCAACCTCATGGTTCCTAGTTGGATTCGTTAACCCCTGAGCCGCGACAGGAACTCCAACACCTCCTCTTCAAAGAGAAGACAGCTGGCTCTCTCCAGCGGCCCAGGGTCTCCTGACAGCGAACACGGGCAGCCTGCAGCCTGCGTCAGCTAATCCTGGGCCCGAGTGCCCCTTTCAGACCAGCCAGCACATCCCACGGCTGCACGTTTCAAGCGGGAAAATGCGACGTGTGCTTTCAAAGCACAGACACCCCTGACTACAAGTAACAAGAAAGTCAAGCCAAGAAACACCTAGAACGTTTAAGAGGTGCTGCATCCGCCGCGACAACGGGGAGTGTTCCAAGTCCGGGGCACACGCTCAGGGGAGACGTGACAGCCAGGCTGCGGCAGGCCCGACGGGGGTGCAGGCAAGGGACCCACGGCAGGCAGCAGGCGGACGCCAAGGCCTGCTGCCGCACACTCACTCGCAGCAAGCCGGGGACAGGTGGCGCACTCACCAGCAGACGCGGTCCCCAACACCACGGGCTGTGTCCTCGCCACGCTGACGTCCCAGATGCCATCCCTGTGGCCAATGTACTCCCTCACGAGTTGGCACACGGCCCGGGACGTGGTGGTCTTGAAGCTGGAGACAATCTGAAATTGTGACGGGAAGGAGTTCTGTAGGCAATTCACTGAGCAAATGTTTTTAATTAAAAAAAAAAGACAGACAGACAAGCTGTCCTGAAAATGCATAAATCACTGAATAGAACATTTAAGATGTTAAAACAGCTGGATCTCAAAACGTAGGAAAGGAGTCTTCACAAAGGCCCAGCTGCAGCCCTGCCGCCAGCCCCCCGGAGGAGGGCCTGTGCACCTCTGAGTTTCCTCCACGAAACGCAGCCATCAGACAAACTTTCCAAATTCTTAAAAAAAAAAAAAGATCCCACAGTTGTACAATGGGATCAGTGGCATCCTGGGAGTGCAGGGACACGGGTTCGACCCCGGCGCGGCCGCGGCACAGCGGGTTGAGGAGCCGGCACAGCCGCGGCAGCAGCTTGGCAGCAACCACAGCGTGGCCCTGACCCCCGGCCCAGGATCTCCATATGCTGCAGGGCGGCCAAAAACCAAAGAGCCAGGAGCACCCAAGAAAACTGGGGGCTTCGCTCCAAACCCTCGACACAAACTGGCAATTCACACCAACAGCAAGTGCCATCGGGAGGAGAAGCGTCCAAGGTGGGAAGTCAAAGGCAACACTTGGACACAAGAGGCTGCCTGAGCACAGGCTGGGCCTGGGCCCTGCACTTGGACAACAGCCCTGGCCTCGGACCACCCGGCCTAGCGCAGACACGGAGGCACACGCCATCTCGTATGACACACACTGCCGATCACTCTCACAGCACAAATAAGCCTCTAGAGCCTGGATTTTAAGCTGCTGGGAGCTAAAAGATGCTCTTCGGCCTTTAAGTAAAGCAGAGAAGTGTTCCCTGGCACACAGAACTTCCAAGGCCAGGATCGAACCCGAGCCACAGCAGGGACAATGCTGAGTCCTTAACCACTAGGCCACCAGGGAACTCGGACAGCTATTTTAAACACTGATTTAGCAAAGCCCTAAAAATCTAGCCAAATTTATTTTTTGTATAAACACTTAAAACACAATCATTGTTCCAACTCAAGATGAGCATTCAAATTATTCCTGATACAGTGAAAGACTAAAATAAATGCACGAAGGAGACCAACTCTTCCACCATTAAAGAAACAGGCTGACTCGGTTTAAATTTAAAACAAGGACAGGAGTTCCCACCACAGCTCAGCAGCAGCAAACCTGACCAGCATCCATGAGGACACGGGTTCAATCCCTGGCTCCACTCAGTGAGTTAGGGATCCGGAGTTGCCATGAGCTGTGGCATAGGTTGCAGATGCGCCTCGGATCCTGCGTGGCTGTGACTGGTAGGCCAGCAGCTGCAGTTCCGATTCCATCCTTAGCCTGGGCACTTCCATACACCGCAGGTGAAGCCCTAAAAAAACTGAAAAAAAAAAAGGGTGCCCAGTGCTACCAAGGTCGTTAATCATGTTCTCATAAATAGATGAATTTTCAGTATGACCGGGGCTTTAAATTGTACTAATGCATTACTGTTATTTTTTTTTTTGGCCACACCTGCAGCACATGGAAATTCCTAGGGCAGGGACTGAACCCAAGCCACAGTTTCGACCTACGCCACAGCTGGGCAATGCCGGACCCTAAGCCCCTGCACTAGGCCGGAGATCAAACCCATACCTCGGCAGTGACCCAAGCCACTGCCTACACCACCAGATCCTCAACCCAACTGTGCCACAGCAAGAACTCCTCTAATACGTTTTTTTTTTTTTTAAAAGGAATTGTTGTACACAGGTTTACCTTTGCACAAATCTTAATTTTCATTACTCACGGTAAGGGGGAACTCTACTTCAGAAATGATCACAAAGTTTGGAATTCTAAGAAAATACAGTGTATGTATAAACTGGAATAAACAAAATTCAAAATGATATAACAAGAAGTTAGATGAGGAGGAACATAATCTGACACAACATTTTAAAGCTGTTTAATGTTAATTTATTAAAAACTTCAAAACTGGAGTTCTTGTCATGGCACAGTGGAAACAAACCCAACTAGGAAGCATGAGGTTGCAGGTTCGATCCCTGGCCACACTCAGTGGGTTAAGGATCTGGTGTTGCTGTGAGCTGTGGTGTAGGTCGCAGACGCAGCTCGGATCCGGCGTGGCTGTGGCTGTGGTGTAGGCTGGCAGCTGTAGCTCCGACGGGACCCCTAGCCTAGGAATCTCCGTAAGCCTCGGGTGCAGCCCTAAAAAGAAAGAAAGAAAAACTCAAAACTATGAAGTGTAAACGAGATGATACAGAACAAAAAAATTTTCAATGACTCATCACTTATATTCTAGAGTTATCAAAGCAAATACAAGAAAATGTCAGCCATATTCAGATTTTTTTTAAACAAAAAGTTACCAAAAACTTTTAAATAAGCAGAAAGATCAAAAGACTGAAGCTGCTCCATTAACTGCAGTTAATCTCACTTTGGGCATCATCATAGACAACTTTAAACTGAAGGGAATAGGGAGTTCCCACCGTGGCTCAGTGAAACGAATCTGACGAGTATCCATGAGGACGCAGGTTCGATCCCTGGCCTTGCTCAGTGGGTTAAGGATCCAGTGTTGCCATGGGCTATGGTGTAGGTTGCACACTCAGCTCAGATCCTGCATTGCTGTGGCTGTGGTGCAGGCCAGTGGCTATAGCTCCAATTCAACCCTTAGCCTGGGAACCTCCATATGCCCCGGTTATGGCCCTAAAAAGCAAAAAAAAAAAAAGCTTAAGGGAATAAATTGGAAAAATACAAAAGCTAACATAACCATGTCTTTATAGCAGACTCACCACAAATCCCATTTTCTCCTAAGGTTTTTTACCAAAGTGACGTACCCTCATTACGGTTAGGTTATTAACTTATCTTTTCTTTATGCGAAAAAAGTAGAGATGCATACAAAATCACCTCAAAATACCGCTTCATGGTATGACTCCTGTGGATAAACTGATTCTCAAATTCAATACTTGCCACTTAAAGAAGGTCAGAACAAGGTAATTACACGTCCCTACCGCCTTGGAGACGGGCCTTCACTTCTTGATCATACTTAGAAAATTAAAGAACAGGTGAACTAAAATGTAACTGAGGCTCAGAAGTAAGTTCTATTGCTTTATACCCATTTATTAGCTTTCTCCAAATTCAGAATCTCCATATCAAGCCACAGAACAATACACAGCGAACTTCCCCTCAAAAAAGACCACGCCTTTTTTGTCTTTTCCAGGGCCGCACCTGCTGCATATGGAGGTTCCCAGGCTAGGGGTCTAATGAGAGCTGGAGCCGCTGGCCGATGCCACAGCCACAGCAACGCCAGATCCAAGCCGCATCTGCGACCTAGACCACGGCTCACGGCAACGCCGGACCCTTAACCCACTGAGCAAGGCCCGGGATTGAACCCGCAACCTCACGGTTCCTGGTCGGATTCGTTAACCACTGCGCCACGACTGGAACCCCCAAGACCACACTTTTTAACACATAACGTATCAGCCTCAGTCAGCAGCACAGCAGTGTCTGGATGCCCACACGCTGGCCTCTCGGCCCCGACGATACTCTCTTTGGCCGTACCTGCAGCCTGCAGGAGTTCCTGGGCCCAGGACGGCACCCATGCCACAGCCATACCAGAGCCGCAGCACTGACAACGCCTGATCCTTAACCCACTGAGCCACCAGGTAACTCCTTGACAACCCTCCCCCCCTTTTTTTGTCTTCTTAGGGCCACACCCACGACATTTGGAAGTTCCCAGGCAAAGGGTCAAATTGGAGCTGCAGCTGCCGGCCTACACCACAGTCACAGCAATGCAAGATCCCAGCCGTGTCTGTGACCTACACCACAGCTCACGGCAACGCAGGATCTTCAACCCACTGAGCCAGGCCTGGGATCGAACCTGCGTCCTCATGGACACTAGTCAGATTTGTTTCTGCTGAGCCCCGACGGGAACTCTGACCCCCCCTTTAAGCGCTACACTCTCCCCTACTGCACCTGTGTGCAGACCCTACACAGCACACAGCGGCCCGGGAGCCACGCGCACCTTGCTGGTAGAGGCCTTGTAGGTGGTCTTCAGCTTCTGAGAAAGCTGGCTGGTGCTGTGGCCGGCTGCAGAGACAAAAGCAACACTGAAAAACAGCCACACAGCCAAAGCGCTGGGACAGCCAGAGACACGCACCCCCTTCCACGCCACGTGGAGGGGCAGTGGGGCCAAGAAGCGTCCACAGCGGCAGGGTCCCCGGGCAGGGCTGGAGTCTCCTCTTTCCTGCACCCCCACCCCAGTCACGTTTATACCCTGGGACTGCACAGAGGACCCGGTCCCGTGCTCTGTTCGATTCCAAACCTCCTCCAAAGGCAACCTCAGGGCGACCCCGCATGAGGTCGGCCTTACCTTTCGTCTTGAGCTGCCCCTTACTCAGCTCCGCCCCGTCGACCGCTTGCCCTTCGGCAGCCAAACGCTCATTCAGAGTCTCGATCTCTCTACGCACTGAAAAGTAAAACAGGTACTTTTTACGGATGCTCGGCACCAGCAAGTGTTATACGTTAGTACCGTCTGCACAGAGACAAGAAATGGTCACATTCAAGAGTTCCAAACAACTCAGAACATCACCCCAGAAATAAAAGCCCACCCGTCTCCCACTCTGGGAAGGCGCTGCGCTATGGGGCTTCAAGGACTCTGGGATTTCAACACAGTTCATTCCTTCGCTTTATTTCATACACTTAAAAACGCTACTCTGAGGAGTTCCCGTTGTGGCCCAGTGGTTAATGAATCCGACTACAGACCATGAGATTGTGGGTTTGATCCCTAGCATCGCTCAGTGGGTTAAGGATCCGGTGTTGCCATGACCTGTGGTGTAGGTCGCAGACGCGACTCAGATCCCACATTGCTGTGGCTGTGGCGTCGGCTGGTGGCTACAGCTCCGATTGGACCCCTAAGCCTGGGAACTTCCACATGCCACGGGTGCAGCCCTAGAAAAGACGGAAAAAAAAAAAAAAACACGCTACTCTGAGAATTTCCATCGTGGCTCAGGGGTAACAAACCCGACTACTATCCATCAGGACGCAAGTTCAATCCCTGGCCTGGCTCAGTGGGTTAAGGATCCAGCGTTGCTGTGGCTGCAGTGGTGTAAGCAGGCAGCTGGAGCTCCGATTTGACCCCTAGCCTGTAACCTACATATGCCTCGAGTGTGGCCATAAAACAAACCAAAAAATGCTATTCTGATACTGTCCAAAACTCAGCAAAATAATTACAGTATAGCTGAAGACACTGAAGTTGTGGGGAAAAACACACAACAACAAAACCTATTACTGCCTGGCACCACAGAGGGGAGGGCTACATACCCCAAAGACTGAAAATTCAAGGCAAGTTAAGCAAAGTGATGGAAGCACAGCATTGCTGGGGAGGAGGGCAAGAGGAGGGCACAGAGGCAGACACTGAGGGCCAGGGAGGCGCTCGTCTGTGGACACGGACGCCGCAGGCCTGGCTGCCACTCAACCGCCAGGACCTCCCAGGGTCCACACGGCACAGAGAGACAGGCAGGTCAGCTTGGAAGGCAGGCTGAGGCCAAAAGGTTCAGATGGACCGACCAGTCTGAGCATTTCAACATATTCGCCAGCAGCAGGAAGCCGTGGACGGTGTAAACTCAAAGCACCTCCAGCGTCAGCCATTTGTAACCCTACAGTGCTTTGGTTTTGTTTTTTAACAAACTGCGTCAATTCATAAAATAAGAGGCCTGAGACCACAATGGAAATTCGGTAATACTTAAGCTGATACAGTTCATACTAAGCCGTAAAAGCAGTGCATGGTACCGAATTTTTATTTTATAAAAAGTTGAAATAATTTCTCAATCTTCAAGGTGGACTTAAAAGGAGAATCTAATATTAAAATATTAAATTTTCCAACAACAACATTTAAATGACCAATGACACAGGATCACACTGCCTTCACCACTGATCTAATCAACCATACCACTTAGTTTCAGAGTGAAAAATATTTTAACATTGCAAATACTGTTCATTAGTATTCAATTTTTGGAATCAACTTGAAAGCACGAAAAATGTGCTTATCGTTACATTTGCATACAATGTGAATTTTACAAAAATAAGCCCTATAAAAATGACAAAAGTTGGAGTTCCTGTTGTGGCTCAGCAGGTTCAGAACCCAACATACTGTCTGTGAGGAGGCAGGTTGGATCCCTGGCCTCTCTCAGTGGGGTAAGGATCCGGCGCTGCCTCAAGCTGCAGTGTAAGCTGCAGATGCAGCTTGGATCCAGCGCTGCTATAGCTCAGGTGGAGGCCAGCAGCTGCAGGTCTGATTCAGCCCCTAGTCCAGGAACTTCCATATGTCGCGGGTGCGGCCATTAAAGAAAAAAAAAGAAAAAAAACGAAAGCTGGAAATAACAATCAGGGAGGTCTGCAGAAGGTCAGGAAGGACACAGAGTCATTTCCTAACCCTTGACTGGGAAGCGTGAATGCACACGGCCTGAAGAGGACAAGGCTAAAATAGATTATTCAAATTCACAAAGTATTCGTGAGAAGAACAAAAAGCAAAAAACCCGCAGAGGATGTTTTCCTTTGCAGACGGGACAGGCTGCAGGTAGCGGAAGGTGGATCTTTTCTTCTTATGCTCCCTGACTCTTCAAGCAAATGAATGCACTGCTTCTAAAATTAAGAAAAGGAGGAGCTCCCGTAGTGGCTCAGTGGTTAACGAATCCAACTAGGAACCATGACGTTGCGGGTTCGATCCCTGGCCTCACTCAGTGGGTTAAGGATCCGGTGTTGCCGTGAGCTATATGTAGGTTGCAGACGCAGCTCAGATCCTGCGTTGCTGTGGTGAAGGCCGGCAGCTACAGTTCCTGTTAGACCCCTAGCCTGGGAACCTCCATATGCCCCAAGTGCGGCCCTAGATAAGGCAAAAAGACAGAAAAAAATAAAATAAAATAAAATAAATAAAATTAAATTAAGAAAAGGGAAAAACTAGGCATTCCTGTCGTGGCGCAGTGGAAATGAATCCGACTAGTATCCATGAGGTTGCAGGTTCAATCCCTGGCCTTGCTCAGTGGGTTAAGGATCCAGTGTTGCTGTGAGCTGTGGTGTAGGCTGCAGACTTGGCTCAGATCCCGCGTGGCTGTGGCTGTGGCTGTGGCATAGGCCGGCGACTACAGGTCTGATTGGACCCCTAGCCTGGGAACCTCCATATGCCACAGGTACGGCCCTAAAATCAAAAAAAGCAAAGAAAGAAAAGGGAAAAACTAAAGCCAAGCTACTTTAAAATTCTTTTGATTTACCAGTACGTCAAACAGATAACACATATTTTAGGAAATTCTCTAAACATGGCATATTTTAAAGAAACAAATCAGAGTTTTCTCAGTTTACATATCCTTTGTGCAGGAAAACTTACACGATGTGTTCGTTCTCCATAAAATCACAGTTCAGATGGCAGATGTGGTGAGCAGAACCCTGCCCGCCCCAAAGACAACCAGCCACACGGGACCCGGTGCACAGGCACTCTGCAGCGCAACGGGGGGGCTCTGACCGCAACGACACCACGTGACCCAGAAGGCTGCCTTCCCGTGTGTCCCCAGGAGCAGGTCAGACGCACGAGGAGGACCCCGTCTGCCACCGCTGGATGGAGAGATGGAGGAAGGCCTGGGAGCTAGGGAGGCGGGAAGGCCGGCAAGAGGATGGGCCTCTGTCTTCACACCACAGGGACTGAAACCTGCTGCCACCCAGACTAGCAGGACACAGATGCCCTGGGGCCTCCAGAAGGCCAGCACCTCGACTCAGTGCAGAGCTGGAAGATGCTAAGAGTCTGCTACTGAAGCCCCAAAGGATCAGCCAGAAAACAGAAAAGGGACACAGTGGGCACCGTCTACCCACAAATCACACTGTCAAATATTTGTCTGGGTAAGTGAAGAGTGATAAAAGTATATTAAAATAAGAGATACTCACATTCTAAGTTTTCAATATAAAGGTTCTCAAATTCTCTTTCTATTTGACCAAACAACTCCAGAAGAGTACTGCGAACCGAGGAAGGCAGCTTAGAGTCCTGCAGAGAAGGAAAGGCCTGCTTAAAACGGACAAGACCCATGAGAAATTGACACCAGCACTAACGTACGTTTCCCAAAGTGAATTATCACTTAAACTCTTATTTTTCATCATTACATATTTTCTTTCTTTATACACAAATTCAAGGAACTCCAAGTTTCAAATTTCTACAGATGAGACTAAAAGTCAAGCTAAGAGGTCACCCAGAACGACACAAGATACACAAGCAAGCACTTCTCCAAAACACACAACCCTTCTTTTTACGAAGAAAACAAGCCTGTCTTATGCAAAAACTCCCTGGTTTGTAAAGAAGGAAAGAAGATTCCATAAATGCAACGAGGACCAGCCTTTACGCTCTACCATACGGTATCATAAATTAATTTTAATAAGTTATTTACTAATAACTGTGCTTCAAGCAAAACAAACTAGATTATTTCCTGTAACTCTGATACCTTAAAGGAGAGAAAAACCAACTCCAGCTGTAAAAGCAGAAGTGTATCAGCTGAATAAAAACACTCAGTGCAGGTTCCCAAGTGCACCTGCTCTCTAGGGCTGTGGGCCTTCACAGGGACCCTGCACGCCTCCTAGGAAAGTCGGAGGACAGCGACCACGGCCCGGCCCAATGTGCACACCTGGCTTCCTAGGTGCCTGCCTTCCAGCACTGCTGCTAAGTTGAGGCCAACAGAGGCTGTGTTCCGCTCGAGCCTCCACAGGGTGTGGCCTGTACAATATTTTGCATGCGCCCCCTCCCAGCACTTAGCAGATTTTCAAACAAAATTCCGTTTTTTTTTTGGCTTTTCTAGGGCCACCCCTGAGGCACATACAGGTTCCCAGGCTAGGGGGTCTAATCGGAGCTGTAGCTGCCGGCCTACACCACAGCCACAGCAATGTAGGATCCATCCAAGCCGCGTCTGCAACCTACACCACAGCTCACGGCAACGCCGGATCCTTAACCCACTGAGCAAGGCCAGGGACTGAACTCGCAACCTCATGGTTCCTAGTCAGATTCGTTAACCAGAGCCACAACAGGAACCCCCAAACAAAATTCTTAACAGGTATTTCTTTTTTACTACTTTTTGACCAAGCCCGAGACATGAGAAGTTCCAGGGCAAGGGCTGAACCCGAGCCACAGCGGTGACAAGGCTGGGTCCTTAACCTGATGAGCCCCCAGGGAACTCCTTAACAGGTATTTCTAAAATAACGTTTCAATAGTTAACTGTTGTCGGTGTAATTTTCTAAGTGACTTTTCAAATTTATAAGCAGCATAAACTTTTTGATGTTTAATGTGTTGCAAACACAAAAAAAATGCACAATGTTTAGTAAACTCCTTCTCAGACTAACTTCTTAGGAAGAGAAAAGTTTTAGGCAAAATGATCTGTGATGATGGCAACGTTTTAGCAACGTGTTTTGAAATAACAGCAGAAACGGAAAACAAACTTTAAAGCTATTTATGAAGCCACTTGTTTAAAAACTGAATCTAGGAGTTCCCCTGTGGCACGGGGAGCTAAGGACCTGGTCTTTTCCCTGCAGCAGCTGGGGCCACGGCTGTGGCACAGGTTCAATCCCTGGCTGGGAAACTTCTGCATGCTATGGGCATGGCCAAAAACAAATCAACTTATTAGTAATAAAGAAATAAAAATTGTATCTAGTAGAACTGGTAATAACCCTCCCTCAACACCCTCTAAAATACCAACAAAAATGATGAAAAAAAAAGAAATGAAACCTTTGTTATTTTAACAAACACCAAACAAACTAAAACAGTTAACATCCAGCACTGCCCACCTGCCGACAGCTCTCTCGGCCCCAGTCCCCCCACGGCCCTCCCCCACGCAGTCGCCTTCCCTCCCAAGGTGAGACCTCCGCTTCTGTGCGTCCTACTCACCTGCGTCCATAACGTTCGACGTGTTAAGCTCCTGATCACTGAGCAAGCGCAATGTTACATTTACTTAAACAGTACAAGCATTCCCACATGACACGTCGTCATAACGGGAGACAAAACTGAGATGCCGCGTTAACGTCACTTGTCAAATGCAGACGCTGCAGAAAGGACAGCGCGGTGAGAGGAACTCCGCCCCAGTCAGAGCTGGGCTCCCCGAAAGTCTCCTGCACCATCAGGCACGTGGACCCCACTTCCGGTATCACTCAAGGAAATTCCTGTCAGAAAAGCTACAATCGATCCCTACAGCCTCTCGGGGAATCTGCGTTTGACCACGGAGCACCCTCTGCACCCTGCCCCACTTCCCCGAGCGCCCGTAAGCCTGCCCAGCGAGCCACAACCTGCACTCCACTCAGATGCCGGGCAAGGGGTCTGCGCCCGAGCCCCCGCACCCACCATGCCTGGTGCCTGCGCCCATCGCCATCACCGCCGTCCTGCTGTCGCCGACCAACCGGCCCAGGGCGCCTCAGCCACCAGCAGGCCAAGGGGGCGCAGCAGCCAGGCTGCCCAGCCCTCAGGGTTCCGAGTGACCCTACACAGCGTTACCTGCTGTCTCTACATCACAATGCAGGACGCTCGCAAAAGGCTACTGGGCACCGCACCTCATGCAGTAACTGAGAGGAGGTGGCTGTCGAATGTTCACTGATAGAAATTTAAGTAAATCCAACAATTTTTTTTTAGAGTACCTTAGACTATTTACACTGTCTAGGCGTGGTAACCAACAGCCGCATTTAACTAAATTTATTTATATATATATATATTTTTTTAATAGGAATATTTTTTCTTTTTTTGTCTTTCTAGGGCCACACTTACAGCATATGGAGGTTCCCAGGCTAGGGGTCTAATCAGAGCTACAGCTGCTGGCCTACACCACGCCACAGCAACGCGGGATCCAAGTCGCATCTGCGACCTACACCACAGCTCACGGCAACGCCGGATCCCTAACCCACCAAAAGGCCAGGGGTTGAACCTGTGTCCTCATGGATGCTAGTCTGGTTCATCACCACTGAGCCATGATGGGAACTCCCCACATTTGAGTAAATTTAAATGAGAGTTAATTACAGTTTTTAAAACTCCTCAGTCCTACTCAACACATGTGGCCCCTGGCTCCACGTGTGACAGCACAGATCTATAACATTCCAACACATAAGCTCCACTGCACAGCTCTCATGGAAACCTTCACTTTCCTAAGTGTTGCGGGCTGACTTTTGTCTCCCCAAACTCCTATGTTAACGTCCTAATCCCCAGCACGCAGCATGCGACTGTCTTTGGAAACAAGGTTTTTAATGAAGTGTTAAGGTAAAAAGACTTCCTGTGAGAGTTCCCTTCGCAGCTCAGCAGGTTAAGAACCCAGCACAGCACTGATAAGGATGTGGGTTCCATCCCAGGCCTCACTCAGAGCGTTAAGGATCCGGTGTTGCTGTGGCTGTGGTGCAGGCCGGCAGCTACAGCTTGGATTCAACTCCGTACGTGCGGCCATAAAAAGAAAAATAAAAAACGGGAGAGACATCTTGCGGACGACTCGTAGTCCAGGCTAAGTGGTGTCCTCACAACACCTGCCATTTGGCCTCCCGGGCTTGTGCCCCAGGCTGCATTGCAGGATGCGGTGCCTCCGCGCCTGCTAAGACCGTCAAGGCCATCTTGAAGGCTACTTAAATCCATGACTTTATTTCCAAATTGGACTTAAAATGTAACCATTTCCCCCATTCATCCATTCCATACCGCAGAGGGTTCCAAGACGAGGCTCGCCCCACGCCAGCGACCCCAGGTCTGAGCGCGGCTGGCTCCCACCCCTGACGCACACAGCCCGTCCCAGCTCACTTCCAGCAAGATCGAGGCAGAGAGCTGATTTCTCAGATTTAAACCACACTTCCTGTTCCATCATGGCTGATAAATTAGTTCTAGCTGTATACGAATGGTTATAAATTTACACGTGTCTATGTTTTTATACATATATACCTCCTAATGTATAGCACTGGGAACTAGTCTGGTCACTTGTGCTGAGCACGATAATGTGAGAAAAAAGAATGTATACATGTATGTGTGACTGGGTCACCTCGCTATACAGCAGAAAACGGAGAACACTGTAAACCAGCTATAATGGAAAAAATAAGTCATTATGAAAAATAAAAAAAATAAAGTTGGCGTTCCCGTCGTGGCGTAGTGGTTAACGAATCCGACTAGGAACAATGAGGTTGCGGGGTTCGATCCCTGGCCTTGCTCAGTGGGTTAACAATCCGGCGTTGCCGTGAGCCGTGGTGTAGGTCGCAGACATGGCTTGGATCCCACATTGCTGTGGCTGTGGCACAGGCCAGCAGTTACAGCTCCGACTTGACCCCTAGCCTAGGAACCTCCACATGCTGTGGGTGCAGCCCTAAAAAGAGAAAGACAAAAAAAAAAAAAAAAGGTAATGCATTTTCTTCATCACAAAGGAACCAGAAAAAATATAAGCAAACCTATCTTTATCAATAAAACAGCAGATCATTTAGTCCCAGGGGACATCAAATTATCAGAAAGACATATAACGTAACAAACAGCAGATAACACACTCACTAAGGCAGCACACAGGTGAAGGCAAGAAAAGTTTCTGAAAGATCCGATTCCAGAAACTCTCCAGAGAACAAAAGAGATCATTATACCTGATTCTCTTCTCTTCTCTTGAGTCAGAAAGCCTAGAGCTGCATTGCCAATTCACCCGGATAGAGAATAAAACTAATCCAGGCGCTGACGCCCATGCTGTTTTTTAAGGGCTGTAAACACATTAACCTGGAGGTGAGTCCTGTCTCTATCTCAGCTGCGGTAGTCAACGCCGGTTTTAGCTGGGCTGGGGCAGTGGGCAGTGTCTGGTAGCCCCACTCCCCCTCTGCTCTGGAGGCCTGAATGTAGTTGGCTATTTCTGAAACATTACAAACATGATCAGCATCTTCACAAGACACCAACGGGTACCAACTTACCTGTCCCTCTAACATTTCTCTTGGCAAGCCCGTCCTCTCCTGTTCTGAACTGTTAGTTCTTCGTATGGAAAGGCTGTGAGATTTGCGCTTCTGTTTTGCCTGGCGAGCAGCTGAACAGCTCCCGCTTTCTGTGGGCATTACTTCTGGAAGACGATGTCCTGGTCACTCCTGCGATAAGCTAAAGGCAGGGAAGACAAGTGCTTCACTGTGGTACAGCAAACTGCAGCGAGGAAAAAACAGTGAACAAGACAAGGATTACTTTTCATTCCAAACTTCCTTATTATGCTGACATTTATTACGTAAATGAGAATGTGGCAATTAGCAGGTTCCAAGGTAGAGACCACAGCTTTGTTAAAGAGATAACTGTTTATCAAATTTCACTAACATCCTTTAAAAAACCTAATAGCAAAGAAGGGCTTAAAAAAAGGAACTCACCCTTAGCCCACTTTCTCCAGACTCAGCCCAGTCCCCAGAGGGAACCAATTCTAACTGCAGATTCGAGACTCTAAAGATTCTACAGCAACGTTGTCCAAGTGAAAGCCATTACAAGCCACACACAAAATTCTAAGTTTTCTAGTAGCCACATTTAAAAAAGCAAATAAGTGGAATTTTAATGATTTATTTCACCCAGTATGTCCAAAGCGCCCACGGGGTATTTCAGTGAGTGCTAAGCTCCCTTCCTGCGCCGCGGCCGTCCTCGCTGGGCCCAGCCACACTCCAAGCGCTCGCCCGCCGGGGTCAGCGCTGCTGGTCCACAGGCCATACACACATAATCAAACATTTCCACTGACCCACTGTGGACATTACCTACTCACTTCTGCTCCGGCTGACGGCCCCTTCTCCTGGTGTATCTATGTTCACGCAGTATATACTCACATTTTTTCCTGCTTCAACTACTAACAGTATCTTTAGCTCCTCTACCCCCACCTCACTGTAACAACGGCTCCAAGTGTCCCACCTTTTCTGGAGCCCTCCCCCCAGCATCCATCCACTCTTGCTGTCCGGAATGCCACACAGATGCAAGCAAAGAGCACACGACCTCGGAAGATGCTGAGCCTAGCACCTGAGACCCATCCCAGCTGCCGGGTACCAAGAGCTGCTGACAGCCCACTGCTCCAGCAAGAGCTCAGCACATCTGTTTTAACCCTTCACCTACCTCGACAAATTCTGCTACTTTCCAGTTTATTTTTATTACAAATAAAGATACTGTGACAGTACACAGGTTTTTGTGTGAACGTGAGTTTCCACTTCTTTTGGATAAATGCCCGTGAGATTTGCTGTATGTTTGTTTAAAAAAAAAAACCTAAAAAGACTTTTAAAATCTTTGCTGAGATACAATCCACACACCATGTAAGCCCCCCAGGAAACCACCGATCCACTTTTCCTACACATAAACTTACCTCTTCTGGCCGCTTCATATACGGCCTGGTCTAATGCCACTAGCTTTTCTCACTTAGCACGTTCTCAAGCTTTATCCGCGTTACACACGCGTCGGCGACACTCCTCTCCCCTGTGCTCACTGTACGGGGGGCGCTCCGCCACCAGCTGGCGGACAGCGGCTGTTTCCATTTTTAGCGCATTACAAGCAAGGCCACTCTGAGCATGAGGTGCGGTTTCCGTATTCAGGACTCACTTCCTTGCACACACACCTCAGGACGGACTTGCTGGGTCACGCGGTGATTGTTTAACCACGTTCAGTTTCTTCCTAAGAAACTGACCAACCGTCTTCCAAAGCGGCCGTAAGCCCCTGTGTCCCCGTCGGCGGTAGATGGGACTGTTCTCTGCGTCCCCACCGACACTCGGCACCGTCACAAGCTCTCACAGATCTGGCAGATGTGTAATATCCGCATTTCCCTGGCGGCTAGTGACGCTTGACATGTCCCCCCGAGTCCCTCTGTCATCTGAATACCCTCTTCAGTAAAAGGTCTCTCCAGGTCTCGGCCGTCTCCCGACAGACCTGTGCAGACCGCGGAGACTGAGTCTCCGTGCCCTCGGCGAGCTGCCCGGCAGCTGGGTCAGTTCCCCCGGCCCGTAACCTGCCTTCTCACCCCGCAGGGGTTTCCGCAGAGCGAGGCCTGACCACACTGCCCGCCGGGCGCTCCACGCCTGGCCTAAGCCCCCTGGGCTCCGTCGGGAGCCGCCAGCGGGCCGGCTCCCGGGCCGTCCTGCGCCTGACTGCGCCCCCCGCTCCATCGCCGCTCCTCAGAAAGGAAGGGCGGGCCTCTCCGCGGCCACTCCGTCCTGCCACGACTTCCAAATTCTTATGAAGTGAAACCGATCAATTATTTCTCTTCTAAGGATCATACTTTTGAAGTCATCGCTAAGAACTTTTCACCAACCCTAAATCCAAAAATGTTTGTTTTCGTCTTAAAATTTTCATTTTATAGGTTACCTTTAAATTGACGAGCTATTTTGGGCTGATATTTTTATAAGGTGTGAAGTTTTTAGATCACAGTTTTTGAGTTTTTTTGTTTTCTTCTGTGGTATCCAATGATTCCAGTACCAACCATCCTACACCAGACTGAGAAAGTCTGCCCTTGAGGTCAAAAATCAACCAGCAGCATCTCTGCGGTTCTCTATTCTATTTGTTGGCTCTCTATTCTCTTCTGCTCGCATACGAATCTATCTCAGTAATGCCTTCTCAACGACTGCGCCGTCTTGAAATTGGTGACTCCTATCACACACCCTTTTCAAGGTCTCTTAGCTTTTCTGATTCCTCTGCCCTTCTGAATAAATTCAGAATAATCTTTTCTGCATCTACAAAAATCCTGATGTGATTTTAATAAAAAATGTGTTTAGGAACGCCTGTCGTAGCTCAGCAGGAACAAATCTGACTAGCATCCGTAAGGACAGGTTCAATCCCTGGCCTCGCTCAGTGGGTTAAGGATCCGGCGTTGCTGTGAGCTGTGGTGTAGATCTCAGATGCAGCTCAGATCTGGCATTGCTGTGGCTGTGGCGTAGGCCGGCAGCTGCAGCTCCAATTGGACCCCTAGCCTGGGAACCTCCATATGCCACAGGTGTGGCCCTAAAAAGCAAATAAAGGAAAAAGAAATGTGTTTGATCTGTTTACCAACTTGGAGAGAAATGGCAGCATCTTTACTACGTTGAGACTTTCCGTCTATGAACACAGTGTATCTGGTTTAGATGTCTTTGATTCCTTTCCTCAGTTTTTTGGTTTTCATATAAAAGGTTTACATATGTTCTCAAATTACACCAAAGAGTAATTTTTTAGAAGTTTTAAATACTGTATATTTCCACTTCCAAGTGTTAATCCCTGGAACGTAAGAATGTAACTGAGTCCAAAAAACAAACAATTACGCAGCTGAGGAGCTCCCTGTGCACAGCGGGCGAGGACCCAGCGCCGTCCCAGCCGCGGCCCTGGCGGCGGCCGAGGCGCGGGTCGGCTCCCGGCCTGGGGGTGTCTGCAAAACCACCAAAATGCAACTGACTGTTGTGCATTAAGCTTGTGTCCTGTATTCTTGTTGAACCTATTTATTAATCCCAGGAGTCTTTTTGGTGGATTCTTTGCATTTCGTCTGTAGACTCCGGTCATCTAAAAAGGGACGTTTATTTCTTCTTTCTGATCTACACGCCTATACTTCCTTTTTTAATCTAATTTCTTACTAATCTGGAAATAATTTCCAGTACTATGCTGAATTAGAAGGGTTACAAATTGCTTTATTCTGATCTCAAGGTAAAACTACTCAGTCTTCACCATTAAGTATGATGCTAGCTGTAGGTTTTGGTGTAAATACTGTTTTATCACTTGAGAAAGTCCCCCTCTATTGTTCATGTTCTGAGAGTTTCATGAGTGAGTGCTCAATTTCGTCATATTTTTTTTTCTGTGTCACAATATGAACACACGGCTTTTCTTTCTTTGCTTCCTCACAGGTCAATTACCCAGATGATTTCCAAATATTGATCTAACCTTGCATCCACAAAATAAATCCCACTCAGGCACAGTGCTTAATTCATTCTGTTCATTCTCATTTCCTTTTTGTTTTTGTTTCTTGTGGCCACGCCTGCAGCATGTGGCAGTTTCCAGGCCAGGGATCAAACCCTCACCACAGCAGAGACAATGCCAAATCCTGAGCCACAGCGGAGTAGGGGAACTTCTGCTGCCTTCTTTTAAGTTATTTGAACATTTAAAAAAACTTCATTGTGATTTATGCCAGGTTTTGGAGTTTCTCTCTTCTGTGTGAGTTCCCTTAGTGGCCACCCTAGGTTTTTGTTGTCTTTTCACGACGTAGCCTCTGGACAGCAGCATTCTACTAGTTCACGGGAAGCTGGGCAAGTCTTACCTCCCATTTCTTCCCTCTTCCTTCGCCCTCCCCATTTATAGCACGGTCACCTCACGGACTTCCTCTGTGTACACTACACTGACAACCACACCAGACAGTTATGCTTCAACCTGCAGGCATATTTCAGAGGGATATCCACTGAACTTACCAATATTTTTGCTCCCTCTGTTGTACGTTCTGCCTTCCTGGTGTTCCCACATTCCTCGCATCATTTCCTTTCTGCTTATAGAACTTCCTCTATTATTTTAGGGTAGTTCTGCTGTTGACAAATCATGTGCAGGATGTTTTTCACTTGATAGAGAAGTCTGAGTTGATAGTTTTTTTCGTTCAGCAGTTGAAAAATGTGTTATTTCCTTCTGCTCTGTAGTTTGTGATGAGAAATCCACTCAGTTAAAGGGACATTTTCTGGAGCTCCCTCTGTGGCTCATCAGTTAATAAATCTGACTAGTATCCATGAGGACTCAGGTTCAATCCTTGGCCTCACTCGATGACTTAAGGATCCGGCGTTGCTGTGACCTGTGGTGTAGGTCGAAAACACGGCTCGGATCTGGCATTGCTGTGGCTGTGGTGGAGGCCACACGGCTACAGCTCCAATTCAACCCCTAGCCTAGGAATTTCCACATGCCGTAGGTGCAGCCCTAAACAAAACAAAACAAAGAGGAAACTTCTCTCTTGCTGCTAATTTCATCTTTAGTTTTCAGAAGCTTAGGATGGATTTCTTTGAGTTTACCTTGCCTGGGTTTCACTTAGCTTTTGATTCCATAGGTTTATGGCTTGCCAAATTTGGCAACTATTTAGCTAGTTATTTCTTCAAGTGTGCTTTCAGCCCTACAGTTTTTCTCCTCTCTTTCTGGGGCTCTGATAACAAGAATGATGTCTGGTTTTTTTTTTGTTTGTTTTTTTGGCCACACCCATGGCATGCTGAAGTTCCTGGGCCAGGAACTGCACCCAAGCAATGGCAGAGCCTGGAGTCACAGCAGTGACAAAACCAGATACCTAGTCTGCCAGGCCACAAGGGAACTCCAAAGAATAAAGGGCCTCTTGTTAAATTCTCACAGATCCTTGAGGTTCTGTTAACTTTTCTCCAGCCTATTTTCTCTATTGTCCAGATTGGGTAATTTCTATTGCTTTATCCTCAAGTTCACCGACTCTGCCTTCCGTCTGCTCCATTCTGATACTGAACCAAACCTAAGCTCATTTACAGTACTTCTCATCAGTTCTAAAATTTCCATTTGTTTCTTCTTTATATCCTACGTTTTCTTCCTGAAATTTTCTATTTTTCATTTCAAGTCTTAGTATCTGCTCACGGAAAAAATCTTTGACCACTTTAAAATCCTTGTCAAATAATTCCAGCATCTGCATCACTCCTATGTGGCTGTCCAGAGTCTACTCTGATTCAAGCTGAGGTTTTCCCAGTTAGCGTGGGAGACGCATGATTATCGACGCAGGTTCCGGATTTGTCATCAGACCTGGGTCTGATGCAAGTCTTCTTTCACAGCAGGCCTCTTCTGACGCTGCCCGGCAGGCCGAGAAGGGTGCTGCCTTCCTTCTCCCCGGGAGGTGTACAAGGTGGAGGTGGAAGCTGGGGTCCCCGCTCACCCTCCACTGACCCTGGGAAGTACTCCCCGGCACTTCCCAGTGGGGTTAGAGCTCAGCCTCTCTCTTGGCCTCTACTCAAACCACCAGACTGACCCAGGGGGCCTTGTGACTGCACCTCCATGGCCTCATTGCCACCAGGGGGTGGGCAGATTCCTGACTCTCTACTAAGTTTCTTCTGAAGCCACCCCAACAGGAAGAGAGGCTGTTCTCTATAATCCCCCACAGAGGTGAAAACCCCAGGTCCTCACCATGTTTCTCCAGTACGACCCAGCAGTTCATCTGAACGCAGTTGGTTAAGGGTGAAAGTCTACTCCCCACCCTGCCTTTGGTGGTCAGGGTGAGAGGGGGGCTGCCATGTTTTCTAAACGCGTGCTGTCTAGCAGTCAGTCCCTTTCCTGGCCTTCGGATTAGAGATCAGGCTTCACTTGTGGCTTTCTGAGCCATTTGGTGTTGCTGGCCTCTCCAAATCCAATATTGGGATGTACGCGGCAAAAAGAAAACCCAGAGAACTCAGATGTGTAACTTCTCAGGTCCTGTCTACTCTTCTGCCCATTTGCAGTCCCATATTTGTTTTATATTTAACGTCCAGTATTTTCAGCTGTACCAGGGCAGAACAGGAAAAGCGAATCTATTCCAAAGCCAGAGATCTTTTGAGTCTCAAACTATACATGTGTAGACCTTGTTATAAAATGGCAATAAAAAAAGTCAGTCAGGAGTTCCCTTCGTGGTTCAGTGGTTAACGAATCCAACTAAGAACCATGAGATTGCGGGTTCGATCCCTGGCCTTGCTCAGTGGGTTAAGGATCCGGCGTTGCCATGAGCTGTGGTGAAGGTTGCAGACATGGCTCGGATCCCGCGTTGCTGTGGCTGTGGTGAAGGCCGGCGGCTACAGCTCCTGTTAGACCCCTAGCCTGGGAACCTCCATATGCCACGGGTGCGGCTCTATATAAAGGCAAAATGACAAAAAAAAAAAAAAAAGTCAGTCATATAGAGTTCCCACTAAAGGACAGTAGGTTAAGGGTCTGGCCTTGCCACACAGCTCAGGTCACAGCTGCGGCTTGGATTTGATCCATGACTCAGGAATTTCCATATGCTGCAGGTGTGGCCAAAAAAAAAAATGTTAGTCTTGTTTTACAACGCACTGAAAATATTCAAATTGGTCAATTCAGTTAAAAAAAAAAAATTTGGTCAATTCGTTTTGTGTGTTTAGATTAAAAAAATATACATACAAACAAATATATATATTTGGGGGGGCCACCCCACAGCATATGGAATTCTCAGACCAGGGACTGAATCCAAGCTGGAGCTGTGACCTGCACCACAGCTGCGGCAAAGCCGGCTCTTCAACCCACTGCGTCAGGCCAGGACTGAACCAGCAACCGCCACAGAGGCAGGCCAGACAGGTGATTAACCCCCTGCCCCACAGCAGAACTCCACTACTTTCATATTTACAGACAAAGATAAGAAGTCCCAAATGTCAAACAAAAATCAAAACCAGTGCCAAAACAACCTTCCACGAAGAGTCATTTGGAAAAATTATTTTTGATTGAAAAAGGACAGAACAAATCTTGAAATTTCGATCTGAAAAATTTGAGCTATAGAAATTAGAGATACTTGAAACAAAAGTATGAAAAACTCACAATTTCAGAACCTGCGGTTGGGAGAATTTTATATACATACAAAAACGATTATATTGATATTTAATTTGAAGTATTTGAATATAAGGAATCTATACTGTTAAACAACTCATAAGATAGCAATGAACAGTATTTCAGTAACTTTTTAACAGCTATATTTAGGAACTATTTAACTGTGCCATATAAAGGTTGACCAAGAAATCAATCTGAGTTTATGGAATCCTATCCAGAAATTACAGTCTTCATAAAAATCAAGGAAAGTGGATACAATTATCTTTTTCGGTGATTACACATACAAAATTATCAACTTCATAAAGCAACTCAGCTGTCAAGATTTTCAACACACAGATTTATCATAGTTACCTCACCGTTTGTAAGTTTTGCTCTGTAAAGGAACAGACTTATCAAAACCCTGTGAAAGCTCAAGAAAAAAAGGGGACTATCTTTAGACATTTTAATCAAGCAAATAAAACAGCAAAGAGCCCCTCCTTCTGCTGAGCACAAACCAGAAAGTTAATGCACTCCAAAGAGTCTACAAATACATCCCATAAGTGCATCAGCTGCGATTATCAACCCTCCTTTCACCTCAAACTGTCTCTCTCCACAAGTCTCACGTCACTGGATTTTCCAGTCTCTGTATCTTCAGCAGGAAATAAGCAGTCTTCTTCACACCCAACTTCAAATCCTCAGTTTCCGCCTTTCTCTGAGCCTTTAACCCTCCCTCATCCCCATGTTCTGTGCTTCGCTGTTTTATTTATTTATTTATTTATTTTGCTTTTTTGCTTTTCAGAACTGCACCCATGGCATATGGAGGTTCCCAGGCTAGGGGTCGAATCCAAGCTGCAGCTGCCGGCCACAACCACAGCAACGCCAGATCCGAGCCGCGTGTGAAACCTGCACTGCAGCTCACAACAATGCCGGATCCTTAACCCACTGAGCAGGGCCAGGGATCAAACCTGAGTCCTCATGGATACTAGTCGGGTTCATTACTACTGAGCCACAGTGGGAACTCCTTAAACTCATTATTTAAGAAAGTATATATAGTCCCCTCCAAAAATCAACCTCCCTAATCTATTCCTCAAATAAATGAATTTAATATAAACTCTGCTTTCTGCCCAAGCCCTGCTACGTCCTGCCACATGCCTACTACCCCTGTATACAAAATATTACAGTCCCATATCCAGTGGGATTTATAAACATTTTCCTTTTAGCAAGAGAAAAACACGTGCCTAAACAGTAAACATCATGAACGTTAAACACAGGCAAAAATATATATATATATAATTGAAGGATATTATCTGCATGTGGCCCTTAAAAACACAAAACGTGACTGAATTTCCACTAGAAGGTAGTTTTTCACAGCACTTCACTGTGAAGGCACCATTACTGAATTCCTGGCGGCCAACACCAAAACCAGCTGCTGACGGTCAGCAACCAGAGGCGGCCTCGGTGGTCCCTTCTCGGTCACCTAGGCAAACGCTGGGAACACAAGCTCGCCGGTTCTGGGAGCATCTCTAACAGGAAAACAACCAAGATTGTTTAAAGACCTCAACAGTGGAAAGAATGAGCTCGAATCGAGGACGAAGTTAATAAATGTTGAGTTTTATTCTTAGAAAAACCAGGACTGGAAAATTCAGACAGCTATCAGTACTCCTCGGAGAAAGGAAGTGAGAGTGTCAGCGCCAGGCCAGGGCACTGCAGGTGCGCACGGCTGCCCAGAGCCCTAAAGAGAAGGGCACTCGCGCAGACCTCAAAGCGGACACCTTGCAAGGACACGAGGCTGGACGTGGACCCGCAGGCAGCTCCTGCCCAAGGTCGCGGCGCCCCTCCCGGCCGCCGCACGCCCGCCCTGGGCGCGGGGAGCACAGAGGCATGGCTGCCAGGGCGAGGGGCGGGCGGCTCCAGGGAGCCTAGAAAGACCTGCCTCGCAGCCCGCTCGGGGCGGGCGTCCCCACATCTACGACCCGGCGGGGGTGGAGATATAAGTCTGGGGCGCGGAGTCAAGAGGTGCGGGACCCGGCCCTGAGGGGTCGGTTCAGGTCGGGGACGCGGGGTCCCGGAATGCGCGGGTCGGGGGTCGGAGGGCGTGGGGTCAGGACCACCACCCGCCCCCCCACAGACACGCCCCGCTCGCCGTGAGGCTGATGCCGCACACACCAGGGCTGCTGGTGCCGGGCGGAAGATGGCGGGCCTGCACTCACCTGTCACGCCGCCGCCGCACAGTGCCAGCCGGGCCGTGCGCTGCCGCCCGTGGGTTCCCAGCCACGCGGCGCCGGGACCGACGCGGACGTGCAGGACACCAAGCCTCCCCACCCCTGACGCGGCCCCAAGACCCGGCAGCCCGACGCCCCACGCTTCCGGCGCCGGAAGTCCCGGCCCCGCCTCCTCCTCGTGCCGGAAATCCCGCCCGGCATCCTCCACACGCAGGCGCCGCAGGAAGTCCCGCCTCCGGCCAAGCAGGCACCGCCGGAAGTCCAGCCCCGCGCAGGAACTCCTGCGCGTCGCCTGCGCCGGCCGGGGTTCCCAAGTGGGTAGCGGCGATGGCAGAGTCAGCGAAGTGTTGCGCGGTCTCGTGACCACCGGGCCCTTGCCCCAGGGATAAGATCCCCTGGAGGGCCAGGAGGCCCAGGGCTCTGAGGATCCGCGGGTACTCACCGCGGTGAAGGCGCGCCGGCGCCCGGGGCTGGCGCAGGTCCGCGTCCATGGGAACCCAGGTCGGGCCGGTGGGAGTCGCGGTCCCCCGTCCTCGCCGCCGCCTGTGCGGCAGCAGCTTCCCGGGCGGCGCGGGCGAGGCGGCTGCGCACGGAGCCCGACGGAGTCTGCGGAGGGTGACTCACCCGCTGCAGCCTCGGGTCTGAAGTGTGTGCTCGCCATTGGCTACAGAGACGAAAAAAGGCAGCGGCGCGCTGCGAAAGGTGGGACTTCAGCTTGCTGCCCTTGGTCTAGTTTGGAAAATCACAGAGGACGCAGTAGTTCTCCTGTAAACAGCGTCCTCGGCTCCGCGAACAACCACCTGGGCGTGTAAAGACCCAAATCAGGCGCAGGGAACATTTTCCTTCTTTTACAAAATAAAGCGCATTTATATTCAAAAAGCACTACTATAATTTTGTGCAGGAAAACAAATTTGGAGTATTTTGGTATCCAGATGGACAAGCGGTTTGTAGAGCAAAACCTCAAGTTACTTAAGCATTGAGTATAATCATAAAACCTTATTATTAGAAGCATCTGTAAATGTTGAGCTAAGGATTTCAAGTGGAGATTGTGGCTAACAATGAAGTAACAATTTTATTTAGGACCTAGAGCGCACATGGCATTCGGTTGGGCATGGGAGGCTATATATAGACTGCTTGATGAACCACAGTATCATCACCTAATTTTCGTGCTAATAAGTAGTTTGGTTTTGTAGCATGGAATCCACAATTGGACAGGATTCCACATAAGTCACTAAATGACTGCATGAAAAAGTGTCACAAAACTAAAAAGGGAAAGGAATCAATATTTTGAGGGCCTGCTGTCTGTCAGGCACTTCACCTATTTGATAACTTGTTTAATCTTCAAAGATACCCAATAAAGTAGAAATTATTCCATTATTAGAGAAATGCAAATCAAAACTATGAGGTAGCACATCACACTGGTGAGAATGGCCATTATCAAAAAGTCAACAAAGAATAAATGCTGGGAGTTCCCGTCGTGGCGCAGTGGTTAACGAATCCGACTAGGAACCATGAGGTTGCAAGTTCAATCCCTGGCCTTGCTCAGTGGGTTAAGGATCCGGCGTTGCCGTGAGCTGTGGTGTAGGTCGCAGACGCGGCTCGGATCCTGCGTTGCTGTGGCTGCAGTGTAGACCAGTGGCTACAGCTCCAATTAGACCCCTAGCCTGGGAACCTCCACATGCCGCGGGTGCGGCCCTAAAATGACAAAAGCCAAAAAATAAATAAATAAATGCTGAAGAGTGTGTGGAGAAAAGGAAGCTCACCTGTTGGTGGAAATGTAAGCTGGTGCAGCCACTATGGAAAACATACAGAGTTTCCTTAAAAAAAACCTAGAACTTGTGATACCATATATATGATCCTGCAATCCCACTCCTGGGTGTATACTTAGAAAAGATGAAAACTCTAATTCAAAAGTAAGTGAACTCCAGTGTTCACAGCAGCAACAGCCAGGCCACAGAAGCAACCTAAGTGTCTAAGTGTCCATCGACAAATGAATGGATAAAGACGTGCGTATACATACATATATGTACAGAGTGGTGATAATGAAATAATGCCATTTGCAGCAAATTGGATGGACGTAGAAATTGTCATACTAAGTGAATTCTTAAGATAGAGAAAGATAAATTAACACCTGTGGGATCTAAGCTATGACACAAATGAACGTATTTACAAAATAGAAACAGACTCACGTAGGAAAAACTTGGATGAGTTTCCCTGTGGCTCAGTTGGTCAAGGATCCAGCAATGCCCTAAACTTAGGTGTAGGTCCCAGATGCGGCTCAGGTTTGGTGTGGCTGTGGTGTATCTAAACTTTTATCATGGTCCCGAAAAATTATAATGGAAGCTATTTGTCCACTTCAAAATAGTTCAAATTAACTTTTCCTATTAAGAAGATGAATACTGGAGTTCCCATCGTGGCGTAGCAGTTAAAGAATCCGACTAGGAACCATGAGGTTGCAGGTTCGATCCTTGGCATCGCTCAGTGGGTTAACAATCTGGCGTTGCCGAGAGCTGTGGTGTAGGTCGCAGACGCAGCTTGAATCTGGCATTGCTGTGGCTCTGGCTTAGGCTGGCAGCTACATCTCTGATTCGACCCCTAGCCTACGAACCTCCATATGCTGTGAGTTCAGCCCCATGAGGATGCGGGTTCCATCCCAGGCCTTGCTCAGTGGGTTAAGGATCCAGTGTCGCCCTGACCTGTGGTTTAGGTCGCAGACTCAGGTGGAACCAGCGTTGACGTGGCTGTGGTGTAGGCCAGTGGCCACAGCCCCTTTTCCACCCCTAGCCGGGAACTTCCATATGCCGCGAGTTCGGCTCTAAAAAGCAAAAATATAAAGAAAGGGGAAAAAAAACAAAACAGTTACCGGAGGGGGAAGAAGTGAGGGGAGGAATACATGAGAGATTTGGCATTAATAGACACAGAAACCTCGATGAAACAGGTAACAAGCTCCTCTGTGTGTCCCAGGGAACTCTTCTAATAACTAGAATGAAAAAGTATGTGTATATGTGTAAACTATAATGAAGGGTATAGATAGGCGCACGCACAACTGAATCACTTTGCTGTAACAACACTGTACATCAACTATATTTCAACTTATTTTGCCTTTTCTAGGGTCGCACTAGACGTACGTGGAGTTTCCCAGACTAGGGGTCTAATTGGAGCCGTAGCTGCCGGCCTACACCACAGCCACAGCAACGCGGGATCCGAGCCGCGTCTGCACCACAGCTCACGGCAACGCCGGATCCTGAACCCACTGAGCGAGGCCAGGGATCGAACCCGCAACCTCATGGTTCCTAGTCGGATTCGTTAACCACTGAGACACGACGGGTGCTC
This sequence comes from Catagonus wagneri, assembly GCA_004024745.2. NCBI lineage: Eukaryota > Metazoa > Chordata > Mammalia > Artiodactyla > Tayassuidae > Catagonus > Catagonus wagneri. The sequence continues at coordinate 799,954 of PVHT021183708.1, read as the reverse complement.
CGATACTTCAATTTCTTAAAAAGCATAAATTATTCCAAGTTGAATTCCCACAGTTGGGGGCGACGTGAGCCCGCGCACGCGCAGCGCCCACCGCAATTCAGGCGGAGCACGCCCGCGCATGCGCCCTCGACGCCGCAGCGCGTCAGCACGTCCCGGGCGCGCAGACTGGGGGCGCGGCCAAGGCCGCGGGCCCCGCGGACCGGCTGCCGCTCTCCCCGCCTCTCCTGCCCCTGCGCCCCGCCGCCCGGCTGTCGAGGGGCCTCCTCCTAGCCGCACGGGGCGAGCGCCCGGGGCACCTACACCCCGCCCAGGGGCCGCTCTGCGGGCCAGGGTCTGGCGAGAGGAACCTCGCGTGCCAGGCTGCGGCGCCACCGCGCCACCGCGACGTCAGGCGCGGGCCGGCGCGCCATTGGCCTTCGGGCATGTGGCGCGCTCTGGCGCGGTCAGAGTCGATTGGGAGGGCGGTGTTGGGGGGCGGGCCCTGCGTGCGGGAGCTGGGCCTACAAGCGAGAAGCGCTGCCAGGTGGCACCTGTCAGACCTCCGGAGACCAAGGTTCGGAAGCTGGGCTCTTGCGAGGAGACGCAGGTCCGGGGCTCGGCGTCGGGCCTTGGCGTGCCGAGGGGGCAGGACCACTGCTTGTGGTCTGGCGGTTCTCCCCCTTACCTGTTTGGGGAAGAAGCCCGAGGGCCGGAGCCTCGCGTTGGGGCGGGCGTCGTGGGGGCCGGGTAGGTGGGGGGACCCTCCCTGGGAGGGAGGCGCTTCGCCAGCCTCTCCGTACCGCGTCTGGACCCAGGTCTCCAGGCCCGTTCGCACGTTCGCCCGCGATGCACGAGATAAACACGGACCACCTGGACGCGCAGCAGGTGCAGCGGCTGGAGGAGATGTGCATCCTCGTCGACGAGAACGACCGCAGGATCGGGGCGGAGACCAAGAAGAACTGTCACCTCAACGAGAACATCGAGAAAGGTGCTGCGCGGCCGAGGCTGCTCCTGGGCCTCCCGCCGTCTCCCCTCTGACTGGCACCCTGGAGGAGCACACGGCCCCGGGGAGCCCCATTTCTCCCCCGCCCCGTTGCCCGCGCTCCTCCGTCCGAGCCTCGCAGGGGAGGGAGCAAAAATGGCAGCGAGCTATCGGTATCCTGAAACCAAGTGGAGAATAACGACTGGGTTCTTTGTTTTTTCCCCCAGGGATGCACGCGCGGCACATGGAGGTTCCCAGGCTAGGGATCCAAACGGAGCTGTAGCCACTGGCCTACACCACAGCCACAGCAACACTGGATCCCAGCCAAGTCTGCGACCTACACCACAGCTCATGGCAACGCAGGATCCTTAACCCACCGAGCGAAGCCAGGGATCGAACCCGTGACCTCATGGTTTCTAGTCGGATTCCTTTATGCAGTGTCACGACGGGAACTCCTACCGAGTGTTTTTTTAAGCATGATGCACCTCTTTTGCTTTCAGGATTGTTGCACCGGGCTTTTAGTGTCTTCCTGTTTAACGCTGAAAGTAAACTTCTGCTACAGCAGCGATCAGATGCCAAAATTACCTTTCCAGGTTGGTCCACTCACTGCACAGTGTTTTGTTAGGAACTGTATTTAATTTGACTTTGTCACGTGGAACTTACTGGGACTAAGGTCAAAAAAGAAATCTTGTGAATGACAGTTTTATATGGGTGCAGTATAATAAAACAGTACTTAAGGATAAAAACTGCAAGGTATGTGTAGACACATGTGTAGTTTTTAAAGTTGTATCTTGTATTTCAATGGTTTTGGTTAAGGGGTTAATGAAAACTTATCTACATGTCTGTTTCACAAAATGATTGCTGATTGCCTAATGTAACAGATTTTGAAACCGTTAGGAATCATTTCATTTTTCTATTACCTTTTTTTTCGTTTGTTTTTTTAAGGCTGCACTTGCAGCACATGAAAGTTCCCAGGCCAGGAATGCAATGCCAGTTCTGGACCCCTTGTTAATTTTATTTTATTTTTGTCTTTTTAGGGCTGCACCTGCAGCATATGGAGGTTCGAAGGCTAGGGATCTAATCGGAGCTGCTGGCCTACACCACAATCACAGCAACGCCAGATCCGAGCCACGGCTGCGACCTACACCACAGCTCACCTCTTGTTAATTTTAAAACTTAACAGTTGTCTTAAGCTTCCTGATCTCCTTTGAACACAAGTTAACTTACGTCTGTGTCACCGTGTTCCAGGTTATTTCACTAATACTTGCTGTAGTCATCCATTAAGCACTCCAGGGGAGCTTGAAGAAAATGACGCGATTGGAGTAAGAAGAGCAGCACAGAGGCGTTTAATGGATGAGCTGGGAATCCCCATGGAACAGGTAGCCGGCTGTGCCGGATCAGGGCCTCCCTGGGGCAGTGTGTACGGGGGTCCAGCAGGTTAAGGGTCCAGCCCTGTGGCCGCTGTGGCGCGGTGGTCCAGTCCAAGCCCAGGAATTTGTTTCTACACGCTGTGAGTGCAGCAAGGAAAAAAAGGTTTTTATTACAATTTTAAATTCAGGTTTACGTCTCCGCTTTGTAATCCAGAGTTTTTAGCTCGAGAGAGCCTGTTGAGTAAAGATTAAATTTTGATTTCATAATACTTGTATTTAACCTAGTAGCAAAATGTATTGATCTCTTGACCAGTATATAGAGTGGACTATGTTTTATAATTGATCAGATCAGAGATGAGTATTTTCTTGCGAACTACAGGGCTGACTGGGTGAATTGAAATGTCCTTATTTCCCTCTGGAAATAAGACCTAAATGAAAAAAGTATCTCATGACCAGTTAAAGTCAATTTTTTTCCTTCCATAAAATAATAATAAAACATGAGGGAGAATGTCACACTTCTAGTTTTAAGTACATTTTTTTCAGTAAATCAACTTCTGTTGTTGGTCCTATGGGAAAAGTTTCAACACCTGAAACTTTAATACTGTTTCCATATATTAATAGGAGCTTGATGCTTCAAAGACCATCATTCCTAAGCCAGTTCTGTTGCTCAAGGTATTACTGGAATGTGGGTTGGTTTAGACTTCCTTTTTGTTGTTGAGGTTTTGAAACTTTGGGGTTTTTTGTCCTAGGTTCCTCCAGAGGAAATCAGTTATCTGACACGAATTTACTATAAGGCTCCATCCGACGGTGTCTGGGGAGAACACGAAATTGATTACATTTTGTTTGTGAAGAAGAACGTAACCCTGGATCCAGATCCCAATGAGATAAAAAGCCACCGCTATGTGTCGAAGGGAGAACTGAAGGCGCTTCTGAAAAAGGCAGCCTGTGGGGAGGTTAAGATAACTCCGTGGTTTCACATTATTGCAGAGAATTTTCTCTTTAACTGGTGGGATAACTTAAATCATTTGGATCAGTTTGTTGACCATGAGAAAATACACAGAATGTAAACGTGGAGAAGAACGACTAAAGTTCTCTTAGTAAGCTGAAAATGAGCTTTTTAAAACTTGGCTTCCCCATTGGAACTCATATTGGAAAGACTGATTCTTTCTTTACAACCAGAATTTGTGTGGAAAAGAATTCTTAATTTTGTCTCCTACACCCATGTATGTGCACTGCCATTTGCCAAAAACGTTTCTGAGAAATGTTTGTAAAAAGAGCAGATAAACTTAGGTTAATCTATCTAACATGGTCAAGACAAATTTGAATAAGTGAAGCTCTTCATTTTCAATATATTGTTATAAACATTTCAGAAGACTTGTAGAGCCTTTTGCCATTCGCCAGGTACTTGACAGCTTTAAATTTTTATCATGGTCCAGAAAAATCTATAATGGAAGCTGTTTGCTTAAAACACTTCAAAACGGTTCAAATTAACTTTCCACGTGAGGAGATGAATACTAACAGCAGGGCAGGTTCAGAGGCATGAAATGGTGTACATCCTGATTTCTGCCATTGTCAGTTAATTCTGTGGTTTAATCATTCTGGAAGCATTGCTCTTGTTAAACACTGGTTAGGTTAAGTCATCGCAACAGCCTGTGCTGTGTTCGGGACTCCTGCAGCGTGGCCGGCCGTGTGTAGAATGGAGCTTGGGTCGTGAGGGTGATTGCTGTACCACGGGTGCAGTGCTTGGGCCGGAGAAAGACTGGGCTGGAGGGATCTTTGTTGGGCTCCGTGCTGTGCACTGTAGGACAGCAGCGTTCCTGAGTTGTACCCCAAAACGTCACTTCCCACCCCCCCCCACACGGCAGTGACGCCGGATGCCAAGTGTGTCATGGAGGACAATGTCACCCACAGCTGAGAACCACTGTCCAACAGTCACGCCGTACTGTGCAGGGAAATTAACCAAAAAAAGGGCTAATATTCTTGGTAAACAGATCTGGATTCCAGAACGTATGTATGTTAATATTTAAGTTGCACCTTGTGTAATGTACTTTTTAAACTCTTGCCATACATTTCTCAGATATGAAATCTTAAAACAGCTTTATTAGCCTTGAATGCTATGTAACAACTAATGAAAACGATAAAAATTTTCTTACAAAGCTAAATGTTTCATAAGTTCAATAGAAAAGTCCATTTCTTTTGAACCTGAACAGTTAATCTCAGGCAGGATTGTGTAGTAAATAAACTTGATTGAAAAATAAACTGCCACGTTTCATTGTCTAGTTTGTTAAAATCTTAATACAGTAACAGGTTCACCTGCCTGTGGTAGCTTAAACATGGTAAGGGACGTATGTTACAGCTGCAGAATACATTTTTAAATATTACTTCCAGTTCTCTACTAGGAACTTGTAGGCTGAGACACTGCTAGTCACCGGGTGGCTAGAGTGGAGGCTCCCCCCTGCCCCCGACGTGCTGCTGACGCTCTGACGAGAACGCCCCGCCGACTGCTCTGGGTTCAGAGACCCGAAGAACTCCTCAGGACATCGTCATCCTTTTCAAAGCCAACTGGCTTTCAGATTCAGTCTCCACAAAATAAAACTGGTAGGCGCTGGGCAAGCCACTGGCAACAGGCACAGACAACCATGAAACCCGGCGCTGGTTTCAGCCCACACCTGTGTTACCCAGGAGACGGGAGGAGCTGTGGGAGGATGGAGGGCCTGCTCTCTGGCAAATGGGAACAGGCGCCGGTGACAGGACAAGTGGCTGCTTCACCCCTCACTTCCTGCTTCTTCAACCCTAGACCCGTATTTCTTATCTGTGCACATTTCAATAATCTGCCAGAATCCACTATAATGGGAAAAAAAAATCATTAAAAAGCAATAAATATCCTGCCAGATACCTTCCTTGTCTATAATTAAACACACTCATCATTTAACAGGCTTTAGACCAAGTTTAAATCCCCACAGGACCGTTTCCCATCCGTGAAGCCGGCTGTCCGCGTGCCAGCGGTGTACGTAACCAGGATCCCGTTCTGGGGCTCAGAGCAAGCCCTGATCTACACGCCACCTTGGCACGAGGGCACGGCACGCACGCTGCCCTCCAAAACCCAGGTCCTTTTCAAATGCCCCCAGTTCTCAACGCCAACTATGAGCTCTCCCTCCCTGCCTCCCGCTCGGGCCCTGCTCCGGGACGGCACCTGCTGCAGTCATGACAGGTCTCTGAGCCGGAGCAGGTCTCTGGCCTCTGTTAAGATTCCATACTAACGATGTCACCAAATGTTCCCTACTTTATCCTATTGTTTCCCACAATTAGATTCAAAGTAAGCATTTTCGGGAGTTCCCATTGTGGCTCAGCAGGTTAAAAACCTGACTAGGATCCATGAGGTTGGGGTTTCAATCCCAGGCCTCGCTCAGTGGGTTAACAATCCGATGTTGCCCTGACCTGCGGTTTAGGTCGCAGACTCGGATTGGAGCAGCGTTGCCATGGCATAGGCCAGCTGCCACAGGTTCGACTCCACTCCTGGCCCAGGAACTTCCATTAAGCCTCAGGTGAGACCCTAAAAAGACAAAAAAATTAATAGTGTCCTTAGGCCATCACAGCTGTGGGCACACAGTAACAACTGACTGGGGGCTGAGCCTTCTTGCCTGCCTGCTTGCACCTCTCACAAGCATCCTATCTTAATTAACCTATTTCTTGCCTATCAAAAGAAAAAAATCACAGCCGGTGATGTGAAGTTAGATCCCCTGGTAGGAGATCCACCAGGTTTCTCTACAGTAAAGGCATTTTTCCCTTTTTCTGACTGATGAGTAATTGCGGAATGATACTTTGAAATTGTGTGAAAATCCTGCTTCCTAATACCTAAGACTTTTAATACCCATTGATGCTTCTTACCAAATCAGTATTTATAGTGGTTGTAAATGGTAATTTAAATCTTTTTCTATAATTTTTCTGCATTGATTAATATATATTCTGTAAGAAAAGCTCTTTCCCGACACTCCTTCCTCTGCTCAAATCATCAGTTCGGATTCGTGCCCTTTCAGCTGTTGTCCTCATTCATTCCTCTCATGACTCCTTTTGATATCAAGCACCCTTGGGTCCCAGGCCCCTCCTCTCTGGTTTCACGCTCTCGGTGCCCCAGGCCTGCAGTCAGCATCCTCAGTGGACAACAGGGCACGGAATCACTCAGTCGGGCACACAGGCCCTGTCGGCAGGCAGACTTGTCCCTAAGTCTGCCCATCAGAAAAGGAGGCCGCTGACGGGGAGGGTTTTACCCAAGACCCTCTTTCCCATACATTTCCTAAGTTTTATTTGAGATCAACTTTGTACCTATAAATAGCATCAAGGATACCAGTGACGGCGGTATATAAAATAATGCGAGGTTGGGATAAGCCAATAGAACATACTTTTTTTTTTTTTTTCAAAGTTAAGGACAATTCCTTTAGGTGAGTCAAAATTTAGTGATGAGAAGGCATACCCTCGCTAAGAGAGGGGTTGTGTGTGCGGATTTCACAACCAGAACATCAGCCTAGCTTCCCAGTTTGATATTTTTAATTAATTAATTAATTTTGTTTTTTTAGGGCCACACCCGCAGCATATGGAGGTTCCCAGGCTAGGGGTCTAACAGGAGCTGTAGCTGCCGGCCTTTGCCACAGCCACAGCGACGCGGGATCCGAGCCGCATCTGCAACCTATACCACAGCTCACAGCAATGCCAGATCCTTAACCCACTGAGCAAGGCCAGGGATCGAACCTGCATCCTCATGGTTCCTAGTCAGATTCGTTTCTGCTGCGCCAGGACGGGAACTCCAAGGCCTCCCAATCTTGACAGAGCTCAGCAACGTGTCATTTAGGATGGAGAAATGTGAAATCTGGAAGAAACCAATCTTTTCAATGAATGTTAGGGTTTCATAATTACATATGTTACAATTTCTAGAGTAACAAGTATAGAAAAAGACTATTACTTCTAGGTTAATAGAGAGGCTAACGCAGAACAAAAGTAGCCCCGCAAAGGTGGGCGAGACGGGAGGGAGCAGAACAGGGCGCGGCCCCGCTTTTAACTTCCGTCTATCAGGACGTCCAGTGCCGCGTGCACACCGTGCACCCGCCCGCCCCTCACCAAGACACCGCGGCCCGGTGGCTTCACTCTCCCCAGTCTTGGAGCCCCCTGGTGGCTTGGAGGTAAGGAACCTGACTTGCACGCTAGGCTAGGAGGACATGGGTTCCATCCTTGGCCTCACTCAGTGAGTTAAGGATCCAGTGGTGCTGTGGCCGTGGTGAAGGCTGGCAGCTGCAGCTCCAGTTCAACCCCTAGCCTGGGAACTACCAAATGCCATGGGCACAGCCCTAGAAAGACAAAAAATAAAAACAAATAAATTCAGTATATCAACAATTTGATAATTGAGACTGACAGCTCCTGTCTCAAAGAAGGGATGGGGCCAAAAGGGCAGGTATCTCTAGAATGCTGAGAACGGTTTCTTCAACTTAGGTGCTGTGTCCGCCAGCATACCGTGTAATCTTTACTAACGATTATTATGCGGTTACAATCAGGTATTCATGTCATAGATCAGCACAGTTCTGGGCATCAAGACTGGAGACCGTGTCACCATCAGCGCTGTGCTGACATGAAGGCTAAGTACTGGGGTTAGGGTCGGGCCCAGGCCCGCGTGGGCAGCTCCCAACGCGGCCACACCCCACCCAGGTCCACTCGGTCAGCGCCCAGCACACGGACCGGGGGCAGGGCGTCCACGTCCGGCTGGGTCAGGCCAGCCACAGGCCCCCACAAGCCCACGAGGACAGAGGGTCTTCAAGACCAAGGCTACCAAATGTATTCAGCTAACCCTCAGGTCTGGGCAGGTAGCCTCTTTGAGGAAAACAAACATGTTCTCAAAATCTGGGGGTCTGTTTCCATTCTGTAAGTTCAATTGTGTCATTTAAAAAATTCCGCATATAAATAAAATCACGGGACCATCTGTCTCCCCACGTCTGACTTACCCACTCAGTAACGTCCAGGGCCACCCGTTGTTGCAGTGGCTCCGTGTCGTGCAGCTCGCGGCGGCGCAGGCTTCCACGGTGCGTCTGCACCACACCCGGATCCACAGCCTGCCCGTGGACGTTTTGGTGGTTCCGTGTCTTGGCTGCTGTGAGCGGTGCTGCGGGGAGCGCTGGCTGGGTGTATCTCTTCCAGCTGCGGTTCTTTCTGGAGAGACGCCAGGAGCGGGGCTGCAGGGTCGCACGCGGTTCTCTCTTCAGTTTTGAGGACACCGCCGCCCCCACAGCGCCCGCACCACCTTACATCCTTGGTGGGGATTCTCAGCGCACGGCGGCCAGTCAGGTCAGAAGCAGGGTCCCACCCCAAACCTCCGACTTTCTTCAGAGTCAGAAAAGGGTCACCACATCGTCCTGTTTTAAATCATTACTTCAGGGTGCAGCACAAGGCTGTTTTTAAGTATACGTTCAATCGTGAGTCTCGAGACTTGGCTATGTGCATTTCAGTTCATCTTTAAAATGAATTTGGGTTTACAAATACTATGTTCCTTTGGGACAAGTATATAAGAAAGATGGTAACATTGCAAACAAGTCTGGTTATTCCAAGACCTTACAAGAACTTCAACACCAGAAAGCCGGTCCATCTGACTCACCACATTAAAAGAGAGAATCATTTGATCATTTTAACATATGCACAAAAATAGCTTGACATTCACCATCTATTCATTACCTAAAGAAAAAAACAAACCAAACCTAAACGCCTGGATCAGACTGAGCATCTAGAAGACGCGTCCTTAATGGTGCAACTCTGAACACTCCTTCAGGATAAGGTGGCCGGCCGTGCCTGAAGATCTGGGGCTGGCAGCTGCAGGGGACCCACACACTTGGCCCCACGCATGGCAGTGTAGACCCACCACGTGGCTGGGGGGGACAAGGAGCTGAGGGAAGACCTCGGTGCCCCCACTACGCTCCCAAGTGGCGCCCTTCTGTGAAGCTGCTCCATGAAGGTCAGGTCACAACGCCCTGCGTCTCGGAGTCTATGCTGTGGCCACGTCACCACAGGGACCCTTCCTGGGAAGACAGGAGACGGAGCGTCGCTACCGACTGGGAAGAGGTACAACGGTAATTATTTTCAGACAACACAGCTAAGCGCATAAAAACCAAAACAATCTTGGAGTTCCTGTCATGGCTCAGCGGTTAGGAACCCAACTAGCATCCATGAGGACACCGGTTTGATCCCTGGCCCCGCTCAGTGGGTTAAGGATCCGGCATGGCCATGAGCTGTGGAGTAGGTCACAGACATGGCGTGGATCCTGCGTTGCTATGGCTGTGGTGTAGGCCAGTGGCTACAGCTCCGATTCAACTCCTATCCTGGGAACCTCCATATGCCATGGGTGTGGCCAGAAAAAGACAAAAAACAAACAAAAAAAACTTATAACGATCTAGAGGTAAACAAAACAAGTGCACTTAGGAAAGTTGCTGAACACAGGAAAGAAAGATCATACAACTCTAACAACTTCGGTGGAACAGACCAGTTCCCTAAAAAGCACGAATGACCGCAAGTCACTCGCATGGAAGACTGAAGAGCCTCTGGCCTTAGGGAAACTGTGCCCTTAATCCAAGGGCTCCCCCAGGAAGCGGCCAGGCCTGAAGGTTCGCTGGAGGATATGCCACACAACCTCCTTCTGGAGACGGGGGGACACTTCCCAGGCCACTCGTGAACCCAGTCACTTACTGCCTGGGTCCCAAAACCAAACAGTGAAAAAAGAAGTTGCTGAACAACATTCTTCATGAACACAGAGGCAAAACACTTAACAAAATATTAGGACACAGAAGATACATAATCTAAATAAGGCATGTTACCTATTAACCCATGTATTAGTAAAGTGGTATCATTTTCCCGTCGTGGCTCAGCGGAAACAAATCCGACTAGGAACCATGAGGTTGCAGGTTTGACCCCTGGCCTCGCTCAGTGGGTTACGGATCCGGCGTTGCCGTGAGCTGTGGTGTAGGTTGCAGACGCGGCTTGGATCCCACATTGCTGTGGCTGTGGCATAGGGGAGCAGCTATAGCTCCGATTAGACCCCTAGCCTGGGAACCTCCATATGCTGCAGGTGTGGCCCTAAAAAAGACAAAAAAAAAATTTATATTAACATTACATAGTAATATAACTTACATTAGTATTTTACATACTAAGTAGGGTTTATTTATTGTAACCTACGGTAATTTCGACAAATGGAGCGAGACGGACAGACACGACCCCGAGCACACGGACCCTGGTTCAGAACAGATGTCCCACCTGGGGGCAGCAGGTCTTGACCTCTCACCTCACAAAACTGAGTCTGTATCATTCAACGCCAACCCCTTCTCCCTCTCCCCAGACCCTGGCAACCCACTTCCAACTGCTATGATTTGAATACCTTTAGGTACTTCGGAGTGAATAAACAGTACTTGTGACTGAGTTCACTCAGCACAGAGTCAAGATCCATGGAAGCCACAGTATACGGACCAGGATTTCTTTTTCTTTTTAATGTATGCCATCGCACGCATTGCCCCTTTTCTTTATTCATTCTTGGATCCGTGGACACTGGGTTGCCACCGCCTCGTGGCCGCGATGCTGCACCCGACATGCATGTGGGCATTTCGAGATCAGTTCTTAGGGGCTGTACACCCGGAAGTGGAATGTGACTTTTCTGACTTTCTGAGCAACCTCCACGCTGGCTGCATGTCCCAGAGTAGATGCAACCAGCGCAGTGCCCCCAGCAGCACCCGGGGCCCCCTTTCTCCAAGCCTCGCCCACGCTTGTCACCTCATCTGAAGGCGGCCATTCTGACAGTGCGGGGAGACCTCCCTCTGCGGTGCTGATCTGCCCGGCATGTGGCCTTCAGCCTCCCGAGTGCCTGGCAGCCTCTGCTGCGCGGGCTGCAGTGGAGCTGCAGCAGCTCCCTGTCCACCCCGGACGTTGACCTCATCACGGGGTGCTTCGTCCCCAGTGCCAGCTGTCACTTCACTATTCCCTTTGACGTGTGGACCTTTGGCTGACAGCCTCTCTCGGCTCCAGCCGCCTTTACCGACAGCTCCTGGACTCGGGGTTTGCGTTCTCTCTACGGACGTTTCTATCCTCTTTTTCAGACTTTATCAACATCTTCCTTTGGCTCCTCGAGTCTCTGTCTAGTAAGTTTACCAGCTGGTCTCCCGGGGACAATTTCTCAGGCCCAGTTTTCCTTTCAATGGACCACACTTCCTATTCCTGGGTAAGCATCCAGTTGCCGTCAGGTTTCTGTGCCAAGTGAGGTCTGCAGAGCTGACTTCTTTTCTGAGGGTCTCTCCCTGGACACAGACAGGCAGACTTTCTCAATTCTCCGGAGCATGGGGTGCTTTCTCAAGTCCTAATCCTTAAATCTCTAGACCTCAAAAGGGGTAAATGAGGTAAAATGGGAGGAAAAAAGACACTGGCACAGGTCCTTCAAATTCCCTGCACACGGGGATCCAACCATGTCTACACCTCTACCATTAGAAGTAGCAACTGTCAATTAAAAAATCCTGGTATTTGGAGGACAAGGCCCTCAGCACCCAACCTGACCCCCACGAGCAGCTCCAGAAACGCAGGCAGAGACCACACACGGCGGGGGGTGGGAGAACAGGCAGATGGCAAATGCTAAGCCGCAGGGACTAAAGCTGACTGAAAGTGTAATTTACTGCCAGGAACTTCCTCTTTTTTTCCTTTTCAGCGGCACCCCCACAGCACATGAAGTGCCCAGGCTAGGGGTTGAATCAGAGTGGCAGCTGCCAGTCTACACCACTGCCACAGCCAAACGGAATCTGAGTCGCAAATGCAACCTACAGCACAGCTCACAGCAACACCACATCCTTAACCCACTGAGCGAGGCCAGGGATAGAACCTGCACCTTCACGGATACTAGCGGTTCTTAACCTGCTGAGCCACAACAGGAACTCCCTGCCAGGTGTCTAGCAAGAGACAGGCCTTTCAAGTCTCTGGAGCTGCCAACAGATGCACCAGTCCTGCCAGGGCAGCCGTGCTCTAGGAGGAGCCAGGGGCCAGGAGCCTACGCGCATCTTGCCGACATCGCTGCTCTAGGAGGAGCCGGGGGCCAGGAGCCTACACGTGTCTTGCCGACATCGCTGCTCTAGGAGGAGCCGGGGGCCAGGAGCCTACGCTCGTCTTGCCGACATCGCTGCTCTAGGAGGAGCCGGGGGCCAGGAGCCTA